>KK122387.1:153768-247292 GCA_000611955.2 Stegodyphus mimosarum
TATTATTATTAATTAAAATAAAACTAAAATATTTTCGGAAAACCAAGAAAAACAATTTTAAATTGCCACCATATATTTAAATTATTATTTACGTGCCAGTTAGAGTGTCGGTTCTTTATAGAAACAATGCGCCATGTTAATAAACTGTGCCATTTTACCTGTTTTAAAGAGAAATTTAATCCTCCATTAAGAACTAAGAACACTATTTTAAAAAAGAGCTTTAAAACTCTGCCTAAACTAAAGAACACCCTGATGCAATTTTTGAGAATGATTTTAAATATATATTGTAGAAGAAATTTAATATTTAATATTAAAAATTCAGAAAAGGTTTTTGACGTTTTAGAATTTGAGATTCCTTTTGAGTTAAAACTTCTGGAAACTTTAGCATTTTCATGAAAGAAAATCTAAATGTGTTGGGTTTATGCTTTTGCTTTCCTCTTTTGAGATGTAACTGATGAAATATACACTGTATGCCACAACAATCAGCAAAGACTTACAGTAATTTTGTATTGATTTTCTATTTTATATAGATATAATAATTTTTTTATGAAAATTTTATTTTCCTGTAATCTCCGTTCATGTAAAAAAATAATCTGTTTTTATTTTTAAACGTGCATTTATGGCAGCCACTCTCTGAAGCACAAGATTCATCATGAGTTATGTTAAGACTGCAGCAGACATCCTTGGGAGTCTTTGGTTAACTAATAGAGACCGCCTTTGGCCGAGCTGTTAAGGCCTCTGAATACTGGTAGTTCCACCTTGCTTGGGCTCAAACCTAGGCAGATGGGCTAGCTGCATGGTTGCTTTTTGTGGTTTCCCCTATGTGTAACGTGAATAAGAGCCGCTTTCCCTCAGAAAATCCTCCATGAAGTCATTAGTCTACTTACGCAGACAGCCCTCGAAGCTTTGCCGTATTCAGATAAATTAAATTAACATCAGTTAACTAATATAAATGCCACCCAACCGGGATAGTGGTTAGCGACGCCGATTGCCGTACCGAACGGCCTATGTTCGAATCTCTGAAAAGGCATAGATGTTTGTCAATGTCTGTGCGGCATGGGGCACTTTAAATTTGCGGCGAGCCGAAAGTCCATTAGAGAGGTTGGTGGTAGAGGAAGAGGTGGGAGACCATCGGACCCGTCACCCCGGTGTGCTGTGCATCAAAATTGGGTGCGGAACTGGGGAAAGTGGTACTGTCACCTATATGGTGCTCAAGGCTCTTGCCAACGACAGGCGCAATCTTGCACTCCTTGCCACGATGAATTTCGTGGGCTTGCCCTGATGTTATTGTCAGACAAGTGAGATAAGTCACAACAACAGCAACAGCAACTAATGTAAATAAGCATGAGACAAATACTTGTATAAGTTGTTCATAAGGCTCCATCCAAACCGGCACGATTTACATGGATAATGGAGTTAGGCTTTTAGCTTCTGACTTACTCGTTGAAAAGATTCAGGTGAGGATAAATTGGAGGAATAATATTAAAAAATGTTTTATAAACCCAATTCAAGCAATACAAGCTAAGACAATCAGTTACGTTTATCAATGTATATATGCATACAGATTCTTCCTTATTTAATGATAGAGACGCGAGGAACTTACATACATACAGATTCTTCATTATTTAGTTGAAATTATTCCTTATATATGTATTGATAAATATGTAGTAAGTAAAAATTTACTTTAAAAAATTTGGTTTAAAATTTAAACATTAAATTAAATGCGTTAACAATTTAAACATTTTGTTTCAAATTAAATCCGACCCGTCAGCTGTTTTCAGTGCTTTTTTCTGTGCATTCGACTTTTACACAATTTAATTTTGAGGCCACTGCCCTAACGGAAAGTAATGGTCCACATTTCCGGATAATACAGTCAAGTACCGAAAATCCACCGACCTGAAATCCGCCAACTCCTGAAATCCGCATTGCCTCTCAAAATATAAACATTGAATTGATATGTTCCAGAAACCGCAGAATGGAGAATGAAATACCGAAGAAAAAATATTTATCGAATAATGACGTCATAATTACGGAATAATAATGATTCTTTGTTAGTGGCAGAAAAAGAATCTTAGCCCAGAAGAGGTTTTTAGTATGGATGATGTGTTCAGATGGGCCAACACTGGCATATCAGATAACCGATGATGAAGTCATTGGCTGTGTTTTGAACTCGCAACAGCAAGAAAACGATTCCGACACCTACACAGATAATGAATTTGATAGGAGTGAGAAAATATCTTTTAATGAGGGTTTGGAACATGATGAAAAATACCTAAAATATTTAGAAGAACAGAGCTGTGTCACAGACCATGAGATTATGACCCTGTAAAATTTACAAAAAAAAGCTTACTCTGGAGCAGCTAAAGTTTGAAGACACACCTCTATCAGACAAATGTTTGAAACAAGTGAAAAAAAAATTGTATGCTTTATTAGTATTTCTTATTTTTACACGTCTCTATTCTACATGTCCTTAATGCTTTAAAATATTCCTGTAATCACTAATATAAATGAATATATATATATATATAATTTAACGCACATAATAAAATAATGTAATAATGTATATTATTGTACATAATAATTTAAGTAAATGTATCTAATATGCCTTATTTATTTTAGTCTAATATTAGTCTTTTAGTCTAATTTTAGTCTACTATTAGTCACTTTTAGTCTAATATTATGATTTGGCTTTTCTGTCCTGAAATCTGCAAAATCCTAAAATCCACACAACCTCTGGTCCCAAGCATTGCGGATTTCTGGACTTCTGTACCAAAAAGCAAAATTACAAAATCTGCATGTTAGTGCAGCAAATTTTTATTACCGTAATATTTTATTCGCAATACAGCTGTTGTAACAAAAAGCAAAGAGCATTTTTACAGTTAAGATACATAATATATGATATTACTGAGATCTTTTAAGTACCACATCTGTGGTACAGTCATTATCAAAAACTTTGCCACAAAAAAGTCAACATAATATTAAGAACTAAATAACGCTTCTAAATCGATCACTTTTGTTTCACTGATAAGCAACCTGCCGATATAATTTGCAAGATAAGTGAAAGATATAATACCATATGGTTTGCCGACTGCATCTTATTTTACCACGATAAGACTTTGCTTTCAAAGTGAAATCAACAAAAGGTCTTTCAGATTGTCGTTAATTTCTGAAATATAATTGCGACAGCTACCATCATATTAATTCAAAATGTTTCTACAAAGGAAAACAAAAGAGGAAACTTTCCTGTTCTCCACAGACAGTTTTAATAGTTTTTTGCTGAAAATCTCTACGTAAAAACCTGGTTATTGAGTGCTTCTTGATCACTAAACACGCCAACGCCCGACCATTAGTTTTCGCATTTGTTTGCATTTCGGGCTGCTATCAGACAGAATCGAGTGTTTTTATCTTCAACCTTGATCTGTAGTGTAAAGAGCTCGATTGAATGAATGCAAGGTCATTTAAGTCGTCATTTCACTTTTCACAGAGAATATCAGTCGATAAGACTTGATGCGGATGGCATTTTATTGAAGTACTTGACATTCTGTGGTATTAAGGTTTGAAATATACGTACACACATACTCAAAATAAAAACCCAAACTATGATTTTCGTGAGAGGAGGAAAATTATCCAATAAAAGACGCAAAATATGGTCATTAAAGATGTAAAATCATAAAGGCAATAGGTAAAGGAAAATCTCGAAAAAAAAAAAAAAACAGAGAAAAAATAAAATAAGATAAAAAGAGAAAGAAAGGACAATGCATTAAAAAATGGAGAAAAATGAGGTTTAATCTATAATACTGTTACGGATTTTACATTTATTTGGCTTATTTATTTAGAATATATTTCCCGTGCAAAGCAGACGATTTTTGAAAAGCTACGTCGAAAAAAAAATAAAAGAGCGAGTGCATTTAATGTTTAATAAATAAATATCTCGTAATTACTGTTGCCACCCAGAAAAATCTAGAAAATTCGAGATTGTTCTAGTGATAATTAAAAAGCTTATAAAAGCCGAATTGAAACACCTCATCTCAGTAGTTGTTGTTGTAGTTGTAGCTGTAAAAAGCGAACTGCTGTTTGTTTACTTAATGCTGTTATTGATTGTAGCGATTTTGCTGTGAGATAGAATTATTTTATCTGTTCTGAACTGAGTTTTTGTTAAACGTTTGAGATATTGTGCGACTATCTCTGAAGAAATATTTCAGCATTTTGATTTATTTCTTGTGGAAAGAATAAATTTTTGTTAACTTTTTACGACTTGTGCATAACGAACCCGTACGAGCAACAATACAACTGTGGCCCGTGTTGATGTCATCATGATAATAAAAGAGTGGAAATCATGAGAGACATCTAAAGTTAAGCTACTTTGGACTACGAATACCATTCTTCGATGAATTCTTAGTGGCTTTCCCATTTTTCGATGATTCTTAGTGGCTTACTTTATTCTCTACAGGTAATGACTGAGAGCAACAACTTGTTTGCCTATGGCCAACAAGTTGACAAACTAGACAAACAAGATGCCAACTTGTTTGCGTTGCATTCCAAACATTCAGTATTTGCGCTTTGGAAGCTGAGTATGATGGTTCGGTAAAACCATCGAAACTAGTCTGTGAAAATTTGCGAATATAACGCTGACTTTTGTTGTTTGAAATCTAAATTATTTCAGTAGCGAGTTGAAGTCCGAAGGTCTAACTGGCTGACGCAGCCTATGAATATCGCTTCTTTTATATGAAATCATTCACAAGCGCAGTTTTGTAAGAACAATAATTTGTGTTTATTTATCGAAAAGTCGGAACCAATAGCTGTTCGAAAAAGGCCGAATATAGGAATGTAAGGTAGCACCTGTGAAACGTACAGCCTTTACTTAATTTTTTTTTAAATCCTTTAGAAGGATTGGCAGCATTTATCAGTGTGCTGCCTACATCAATAAATTCCTGGCTCCGGATAATTCTCGTTCTCTTATATTTCATAACACTTCATTCTATGTTGGATCTAGAGGAAATGACAGATATTTTAGCCAATAGTAAATAGTATTTCAATTCATTCATGAAGAGGACTTAAAATCAGTCATTTGAACTCTATGAACGATACCATTTGCAAAAGCTCAAATGTTCTGTGCGATAAGAAGACATTAGAAGCAACAAATAAGTCTTGCGGCGCATAGGCCTCGCTCTCTAATTTTTTTACAGAGTGAGCGAAATGTTTTCCCCTTGATTACAAAATTTATTCCTTCAAAACTGTTATAGTTAGATATACGTGATATTTCTGGAAATGTTAACTGCAGTTATTAAGACATTTTAAAGACTATTGAAACTTAGTAAATTTCAGGCTGTATTCATCCCTTTGTAGTTTGGAGAGTGTCGATGTTCCAGTTCTCGCCATGTGTTCTTCAACATTTGCTGTGCAACACATCACACAACATCTGTTAGTCTAGCTTCCCAAGTATCAATATCACAAACTGGCGTCACAAAGCACGATACTTGATATGTCCTATGTCGGATTCTTAATAGAATCAGCAATTTCAACACTCACAGTAGACCTGCCAATTCTTGAAAGGAGAAAAGTGCTGCAAGTTTGTTTAAAATATTTTCATACTATTACCGTGATGCTCTTTAATTTGGGGGGATTGAATCCATACGTATTTCTACAAAAGAAATGCCGTTGATGATCAATTTATCTTTATGATATCATAATACATTTTACTATTTTTCTTTCATCGATACCATTTCGTTATTAACTACTCCTTGGTATCATCAACTGCATGTTTTTAAAAAAGCTATAACTTTTGGATTGTGTCCTGATAAAAATTTTACATTACTGTCTTCTGCGCTTAATTTTACGTACAACTTTTGTAATCAGGCATAGAATTTTTACTTATACTGTATTTCTTCTGGATGCAACTTTCCAGCAGTTGCGAAGAATTCTGAAGTTGCCTATTTTAGATGTACGTCCTTTCTACCTCGCAGTAAAGAAAAATAACAATGTAAAGGCAATGGTCCCTTGCCCTTACATTTTGTGGGATCTTTCCTAGGTACTTTTTAATACGTTAGTATTCTCAGCGAATTTCTGCTTCAGTCATGATGCTACATAGGGATGCAAGGAGATCCTTTGAGATTTTCCTTAGACTGCCTAACTTAAGCCCCTCTCTCTTCTTCAGCGAATTAAATAACCTCGTGTGTAAGAATGATGTTTTTTGCGATGACCAATTTCTAGTCTTTGATAGCAGGAAAAAATGCTCCCTGTTAAATCTGTCGTAGCCTACTTGGGCAGACTAATACCTTGCGTTTTACAAAATGGCAACAGTCTCACTCGCTTGAGATAAAATTCTTTTATTTCGAGCAGTGTTGCCATTTCCCGCTTTCAAATCGCTGATTTTATTAACAAAAATTCATTAAATTTGTACAAAATATGAAATAAATGAAAAACAAATTCCAAATTCAGAATTACATGTACAGGCAGAGACAGCGTGTGTTCAAAATTTGGTCCTCGCAATGTGAGGAAGATACAAACGGTACATTAAAACTGAAAACTCCGATACCTTACATTTTGCCGAATAATAAAAGTCTCGTGCATTGGAGATGAAAAAGTTTTTCTCGAACAGTGTTGCCACTTCTCGTTTCAAATCACAAAGTTTGTTCCTATGAAATTCATTAAAATCGTACAAAATATAAAACTAATAATAATAAAAAAAGAAAATCTGAAAGATTTCAGATTTTAAATTACATCCAAAGGGGCGTTTTCTTACCATTTTGTGTGTTACCTTTATTTATTAAATACCATGTTCTTCGCACTTATACTATAGAATTCAGTTAAAGAACAATATCGCAAAATAATTTTAAACCGAGCGTATGTTTAGAACTTCCTATACAGAGTCTCACCTGCTGGAGATAAAAATGTTTTTTCTGTTACAACGTTACAACGTTGCCACTGCTCGCTTTGAAATACTTGAGTTCATTAATCGTAAATTCGTTAAAGTTTACAAAATATGAAATCGATAATAAGACAAATTCCAAATTTCAAATTTGGGCTTCCAGATGCCCATATTCGCAGCTGGATTACGTCAATCAAAATTCGATGGCTCTAGGTACTGTTATTTTATCACAATGCGAGAAACATACATACATTTATGCACATTCTTCATTATTTAATTTCTTTAATACCGTCTGCAATATTTGGTGGCAACAATTTGAAAAGTGAACGGACATTTATCGTGAACCGAAGCAAAACGCTAAAACGAAATAAATAGATCTTCTGAGTAAACTGGCCCTTTGGGCTAAAAATTCAAAATTCTGCCATCGAGGTTCATATGTTCAAATGGAAGACAATCCGTGAACAAAATTTGGTAGCAATAGGTGCCACCGTTTTCTCACAATGCGAAGAAAATACGAGCATACATATGGACTGATTAGTTTCTAATTAATCTTTAATATTAGATTCTATTTATAATACTCCATTTAATATTAGAGGTATACTTTATTAGTATAGTTAATTAATAAAAAATGCTTCTAAGTCATTTTAAGTGCGTAGGTAAAGAATATTGCTTTAAGAATCTCTAACAGAAAGCCTTCTTTTTTTAACACGGTTTTGAAATAAATAAATAAATACATAGAATTTATTTCTACTGCAACTTACTTAAATTTGTGAACTGAAAATTTGAATCCAGCACCTGTACTTCCAGAATGAAATTTGGGGTCGATGTTTATGAAATATAAGTGTCAGCCATTCATGGAAATCAATATAAACTATCCATTCAGCTTAAAATAAATATCCTGAAAATTTTAATCAAATATTTGTTTTACTCTTAAATAAATTTTTCCTTTTTTTATTTAACAAAAATCCTTGTCGATTGCACTAACATTTTTACACTGCTGGCCACCATAAATGCAACACCCTGAAGGAAGCATGCAAATAACATCAAATTTACAACATGCATTATCGGAGGTGAGATATGCAAATGATTAGAATTTCAACGCAGATGCACATCACGCGCTCCTATGGCGACACTTCAAAGCTCTATTTAAAGCTTGGAGATTTCGACGATTCTAAGTTCGGCAATTGTGTTTTTCTTGTGGTTTTTTTTCAAAAAAAAAAAAAAAAAAAAAAAACTCGTAGTAAACAGCGATTCTCGTTTGATTAAGTATCCGAGTTCGATAGAGGAAAGATAGTGGCCTACCGAAGAGTGTGGATTATCTTTCAGGGAAATCGGCAGTCGTGTTGGACGAAACCAAAAAACTGTAATGCGCATATGTGACCGTTAAACGCAAGAGGGTACCACGGACCGACGTGGTCTGTCGCATCCACCTCAGTGCACCTCTTCACGTGATGACAGGAGCATTGTGCGCATGGCAGTGACAGATCGCTCAGTCACATCACGAATTATAGCACAACACATTCAGTCTCTAACGCATCATTCAGTATCTACGCGTACCATTCGAAGCCATTTACAGCAGAGTGGTCTGTCCGCAAGGAGTCCATTGCTTCGTCTACCCTTGACGCAGAACCACAGACGTCTCCGCCGCCCATGGTGCAGTGAAAGAAGGATGTGGACGGCAGAATAAAATGAAATTCTCTTAACTGACGAGTCACGCTTCTGTCTGCAACACCACGATGATCGGATTCGAGTCTGGAGACACCGTGGAGAGCGGATGCAGAACAGCTGCGCTATGCACCTTTACACTGGTCCTGCACCGGGTATTATGGTATGGGGCGGTATTGGATATCACTCTCGCACTCATCTAGTACACATTGCCGGCACTTTAAGCAGGCAGCGTTACATTTCCGAGGTGTTGAAGCCAGTTGTGCTTCCTTACTTCAGGGCTTGCCCCTAGCCATATTTCAAGAGGATAATGCACGAACACACGTTGCACGCATTGTCCAAAGGTTCTTCATCAATCGCCAGATTGAATTGCTTCCCTGACGGCTCTCTCTCCTGATCTTTCGCCGATAGAAAACATGGGGTCCATGGTTGCTGAACAATTAACCCAGATTACATCCCAAGCTGCCACACCTGATCAACTTTGGCAACGTGTGGAAGCTGCTTGGTCTGCTGTACCCCAAGAACTTATCCAAAGTCTCTTTGAATCAATGCCGAGGCGTGTGGCAGCGGTGTTCTCCAACAATGGCGGCTACTCTGGCTACTGATTCTGGAAGGAACCACACTTCACAGAAGTCTATAAATTTAATCATTTGGTACTTGGTCAACATGTTATCTACTAAATAAATTTTGTTATGATATCTCTTGTCTTTCTTGGTGTTGCAATTTGGGTGGCCAGCAGTGTAGTACAAATTTCACATTCACTATTTTTTTAAAAAGTAAATTATTCATAAAAATTCCCAAACAAAATCAAATGTATAAAATCTGAAAGCTTTCGGATTTTACATTACGCCCAAAGGAGCATTTTTTTAACGTTTTGTGTGTTACCTTTATTTATTAAATATCCTGTTCTTCGCACTTAAACGGTAAAATTTAATTCAACAGCAATATCACAAAATAATTTTAAAATAAGCATATCTTTAGACTTTCCGATACACAGTCTCGCGCGCTGGAGATAAAATACTTTTTTTTTTCGTACAGTGTTGCCATTGCTCGCATTGAGATCGTTGAGTTTGTTAATCAAAAATTCGTTAAAATGTTACAAAATATGAAATCGATAATAAAACGAATCGCAAATTCCATATTAAAGCTTCCAGATGCCCATATTCGGTGGAAGATTACGATATTCAGAATTGGATGGCTCCAGATACTGTTGTTTTATCACAATGCGAGAAACATACATACAGCTATGAAGATTTCATTGTTTAATATGTTCATAAATAACACAGGGCTCTAACATTTAGTGGCAACAATTTGAAAAGTGATATGACTTTTATAGTGATTCAACAGAAAATGCCAAAATGAAATTAATAGTCCTTCTGGGCTTACGCCCTTTTTGTTAAAAATCTGGCCATTTTCTGTGGTTTGGGTTATTTATGTGAGCATTTATTTCCAACTGCCTTTGAAAAATTTATGTGTTTATCTGGCATGGCGGAAATGTGCAACGGGACTCTTGGAACAATCTGTCGAGGAACATCTTCGGAGAACAGTTCCTTGAGAGACACGTTTTGCAGATAAGTTTTCAAGTATCAGCTTTCCGACGGTTACTTAAAGTTTCTCTTTAAAAATATTCTGAATTAATTTACTTCTTCTCAAGATTTCAGGCAACCTTTTTATCTGTAATAATATTATGTGCATGGGCATTATTTTATTCCGTGATTTCATAGAAGAAAGCATTTACAGTTACTTGCACATTATTTAGAGATACTTCTGCTTTTTAATTTTGTTTGCAAATATCAATTTATTAATTATTAGCGAAATGACGTTTTTTTTCTTCTCATATATAATTAATCTTTGTTTATAAAACATACTTGCTTTCAAAAAATATTAAACTGTTTTGGTACTAAAAACTATTCAAAATGTTCTGAAACTGAACTAAGATAAGGGTTGGTATATTTTGAATAAACAGTGTACACTGCGGGAGAAAAAAAAAAGGGGGGCAGTTCTATATCTTCGGTTCTACTGGGCCGATTGACGAAATTCAAATTGCGTTTTTCATGTCTCGAAAGCGCGACTTAGGATAAATATTAGATTTATATACAACATTATTCTAACACAGGTATTTTGATACAAAATGGGTCGTTTTCTGAAATAACATACCAATTTTAATCCATATTTCGATTCTACGATTCAAATGATGCCAAACCACCAAATTTTGTAAAAATCACACGAGGAGTTCTTAAAAAATTGGCTCTCAAAATTTTAGCTCCTCGATGTTAATTCAATTTGGCATGTATTTATTAATATCTCTTTTTTATAAAACTTATTTGATTCCTTCCTATACAGTTCAAAATTTAGGTTCATTCCAAATAAAATATACCCATTTTTTATGATTTAGTTTTAAAATTTATATTTTTAAATAATTTTTAAAAATTTTTCGAAAACAATTTTGAATTATAACCTATAAATGTTTTACAAGCATCTTAAAGAAGGTGTATTTCTAAGCGTACCTGCAAAAAATTACAGCTTTTTATTCAAAATTTCCGGTGATATACGTGAATTTATATATTGGCGCTTTTGAAAATTTGGCATATTTGTTGAAAGCGATAATAGCGGAAATGTGTTCTACGCACTTTGTTAAAATTATTTGAAAGTAAGAACGATGTGACTTTTTTTTCCCGCTCATCCACAATTAAAAAGATAGGAACGATGTGACTTTTTTCCCGTTCCTAGACGATGGAAGGGATAGGAAATAGGTTACCATGTGTTAAGAAGTTTGCCAAGTGAATTATTCTTGGCGCAAACTGAAAAAAGTTCGCCAAGTTAAATGGTTGAATTTCTCCTTGAATTTCGCACCAAATTTTACAAAATTTAATATTTAGGCATAATTTGAGTCGTAGAATCGAAATATAGAAAACAATTGCTATATTATTTCAGAAAAAGACCCAAATGTTTCAAAATACCTATGTTAGAACAATGCTTTATGTAAATCTAATACATATCCTAAGGCGCGCTTTCGAGACATGAAAATTGAATTTGAATTTGAAATTTGACGCAACTTGAATTTCGTCAAGAGGCCCAGTAGAACGGGAGAACTGTCCCCCTCTTTTTTTTTTTTTTCACTGTGTACATTTAATAAAACATGAAAATAAGGAGCATTAATATTTCGTTCGATATTTTTTATTTAAAAGTAAACTTTTCATGCGCTTTGGCAGGGATTCACCTGAGTTTTCATGTAAGAATGTTCTATTCTCCTGTGAGAATTGCTTTTAATAGAGCTTTCGGAAAATGGTCATGCTTCCTTATTCTTTTTTCAAACTTTCTTGATACGTGTACAATGGGATTTAAGTCCGGAGAAATGGAAAGGTTTTAATAACTTCAACATGGCTGTATAGGACGCTTTTAGGTTTCCATTAACAATATTTATGTATTTACACTCACCCATTTTATTCACTTCACCGCCCACGAAACTCAAAGATTTACTTCCTTTTTTTCTTCCAAAGGTAAACTTTTTGTTCTTGAAACTGGCGTTAAAAATGTTTTTTCATTTCTAATCACGTTCAAATGCAAACAGTTCGGTCTTAGATTTCTGTACGAGCCCTTAAATATTATTTCGGATTTTAATATCAAATACTCGGTCAATTTTTACCATAATTCCGGTTTTGTTTTTTGTAACGAGGGGAAACTTTTCCTGAATCTAAGGATTGAAAGAACGCATAAACCCACTAGGGCTATCTGCCTAACAGGGGGGATGCCTTCGTGGAGGACTTTCCAAGGAAAAGTGGCTTGTATACACGTTATGTGCGATAAAAACCACAGAAACACGCATGAAGCCAGCTCGTTCACCGGGACTCGAACCCCCGCCGGAATTACCAGTGTTTAGCGATTTTACCGCTGGCCACTGGTGAGCTAAGGACTTTCGAAGACACGGTTTATAGAACTTTAACCAAGGTTGCTAACACATAATAAACAAATAACGTTTGATATTGTGACATAACAGGATTCTTCAGCTTATTTTGCAGTCTGTTGTGTAGTCGCTATTTAAAAATGAATCATGTTATGTTTCTTATCACTCTTGATAAGTCGTAAGCTCTGGAGAAAATGTATTTAAAAATTTCTTCAGATATCTATTAGGAAATCGTAATTCATTCCCGAGACATACAATTCTTAGCCACCGTCACACACAGGAAATAAATGCACATATTTCATTCACCATTCTGTAAAGAATCAAGCCTTTGAACAGCAAATTTTTAGTGACATGTAAGAAACAACGTGACTTGAATGAACTTCGCGAAGTGTGACAAATAAATTCCGGGCGGAGAGTATTATAAATAAACCAAACAGAATTACGAGGAGCAATTTTTCGAATGAGCAGGTAGCATAATTATTTAATGACAGATGGATAATGATATAATCTTCCTAAAATAGATCTACACACGTATAAGCTGTAGTTTTTATGAATCACAATGCTGGAGCACGACCTTCAGAATTTTGATATTCAGATTTATATGCTGAATGCAGTCTTCGCTCTTGTTACTTACTTACACTGAACTCTTCCGCTCTTATGGCAATCATTAAAGACAGTAATGATAATTTCATGATTCTCCTTGAGATGAAAATAATTTTATATTAAAAAAATCTGAAGGGTTTTAGATGTTAACGGTCGCTCAAAAGGGTTTGTTAAGGAGGTGGCGAGCGTTTCTTTATTTAATATAGCCCACAACTTCAATTTTAATTGTACACATTTTGGAGAATAAGAATTTCAGTTGATAATTAGCTCTTTTATAATTGCAAACTCAAAATTTTCAACTTCAAATCTATGTACTTATAGTTAAGCAAGAGCTTTAGTTAAGCTTTGTTAAGGCTTTTTTTTTCGCTTTCGCTCACCTCGCAGTCTGCAAGTCAGCTGTGTTACACTCACTCCTACTAACTCCCCCCCTTTTTTTTGGCCTTTCCAGCTTTATTATTCAGAATAATTTTCTTCGCAATTGCGGCATCTAACGTTCAACAGCAATACCATAAGATGTTTAAAAACATCATATCTTTAGAATTTCCGATAAATAGTCTCGAGCGCTGGAGATAAAAATATTTTATTCCGTACAGTGTTGCCACTGCTCGCTGTGAAATCGTTGAGAGTTTTAATTAAAAATTCGTTAATGTTTTACAAAATATGAAATCGATAATAAAGCGAGGAAGCTTTTGCTGCAAAAATTCAGCAAAACTGAAAACCGATGTATAAACCGAAATTTAAATTTTCTTCAAATCTAGCTTTATTTCGCTACTACTTCGAATTTTTCTTAGCTAAGACGTACTAAACGAAACGAAAATCAGTATTACTGCCTTATCCAATCGAAATATAGGCCGAAAACGATATTCTGATCATTCAAAAACTGTTATATCGGCAATGCTATGACCGAAACTGAAGATGGCTTTATTTTATGGTGGATGACGACGATGTTAATTGTGGAAGTTAGACGAGGTTCCTAACCCGTAATTGTCAGTAGCACAGGGAATGTTCGAGAATTGCTAGAAAATTCCGAGCTGGGTACTGATATTAAAAAGTTTAATTAACATAACATTAGGATTGGACTGATTTACTTAGACTACAGCAAAAAGCCTAAGAGAAGAGATGCCTTCGTGGACACACGTTATAACACGTATTAGGGTCAGATAAAATAAAAATAATAATTTTTCAATGAACTTCAGTCATTTCAACTATTAATATTTTTCAGTTATTCATTTGTATGATAGAATTATTTGTAAATCATCTGGAACTGGTACGTATGCCAAACCCCTAAGTGCAACAGCAAAAAAATTCTCGTCTTATGGATCGAAATGCGAGATACGCCACTTTAGCTTAATTATATTAAAATTTCAAGCATACGGGGTGAATCTGAAGAAGTGGTCAAAATTTTAGACGACGACTGAAGGCAGCTATACGAGAAATATTCATCATAGAATGTATGGCCGGAACGCAAACAGAGAACCGCTAGGTGGCATTGTAAACAAATAGTATAAAAAGAGTCGGTTCTCGCACCCAACGACATTTTTTACCATGGATTGCCGAGAGGACTGCTGGTTATATGAACCACGAAATTTTTAAGGCAATGGATTGGTCGAGGGGATCCCATAGCATGCCCACCAAGATCACCGGATCTCTCGTGTTTGGACTTTTTCCTGTGGGCCCATATGAAAAACCTAATCTGCGAGTGCCCCACTTAAACCAATATGGATCAATCGCCAGATCGACGATATTCGGGAAATGCCTGTTGTCTTCGCAAATGTGCGTCAATCCCTGTTCCGCAGGTGTAAAGCCTGCATTATAGCTGGCGGAAGATCTTTTGAGCAGTTTCAATGAGCCTGTTTTGTTAAAAATGTTTTCTGAAGTATCGCCTCTCACTTTTGCGTTAGTTCTTTAAATGTAACAGTGGAAAACTTGTAGAGTCATTCGGTTATTTTTTTTAAAGCAGGAGACGCAATGCGATCCCCGGGACTCGAACCACGGACCTCTCGAATACGCGCCGAGCGTGCTGATCACTACACCACGAAGGCGTGAGAAATACCTTATAAACTACCCTCTAACTTTTCATCCCTTGCTTCCCTACCGTGACGAATATTGCTCGCATAGCTGTCTTCTATCACCCCCTAAAGTTTTGCCCACTTCTTCAGATTCACCCTGTATAATGGCCTTACTAAAGCGGCCACTGCAATTATTCGCCAAAACAGGCAAATTAAATCGTCCAATTTACATGCAAATTTCAAACATCTTCAGAGGCGATGTGGTGTCTGCTTGAAAGAGAAAGTATCGAATTTTGTGCTATAGCCACTTCAGAAAGGGCAACACCAGGGCAACACCAACGGTATTGTTAGCTTTTTATTTAAAGAAGAAGCACCGTATGAAAATTATTGTGCTATTACAAACATGTAAACATCATATTTTCTATGAATATCTTATGTATTTATCTAATTTGTAAATAGTAATGCAAAGTTAAAACGAGGATATGTAATTTACCTCGATTTTGGATTTATTACACTTAAATTAATCGCTGTTGTAAACTGTTCGAATTTCAGGCTTTGTTCAGAGCTCCCATCCGGGTAGTATAAAATGGAATGAGAGGATTCCATTGGATTTTTCCAGAGTTATTGTTTTGAAGATTTCGTTTTTGACAAGTTATTAGATTAAAGAATTTTATCTATACCATATTTATCAAAATGACCTTGCAGTCAAAAAGCAAAAGATGTGAAAAACAGAAAAGGCAGATTATTTTTGATTTGCTGTTTAACCTCTCTGCAAAAAGAAATTACGACTTTTATAAAGTCAGTTTTATCCTTCAGATCTCTGTTTCCTGTATTACGTTTATACTTGGAGCTCCACACCATAATGCTCTATTGAAACATTGTATAATCTATATCACAAAATAGCTTTATTCTTTTCACAGTGAACTTCATGCGGATTTATACAAAGGCTACTGCAAATCAGATAAGTTTATAATCGTTGAAATTAAATAATGAAATTCATTAAACTGCAGTTCACGTTTGGATTAAAACTAAGGCTGATTTTAGTAAGTATATACAATGCAACATTTTCCCCGTTTTTGTTATATTTCATTGAAATGGGCATTTAGAGGCCCTTAATATTTCCAAACTTTGTAATGTAAGTTTCATTTAATTTTAGAGACCTGTTGTTTAAAATGGCTAATAGTTTTTTATTTTAAGCTCTTTAGTTCTATTTTTGTTGTTAGATTTCCCCAGTCTAATGTAGATACGAGCCAGATCCCCTTAAAAAGTCCTTCTTGACAGCATTCCTCTCTTTAGGGTGATAACTTTGCTTAACTGAAATAAGACATATCCAAATCCCTCCATTTTTATTGCATCGAAAGTGATATTTTATTGCAAGGAATTGTTTGTATCATCATGCCTGCTAACTGAGTGGACGTCCAGCAAGCAAGTGGAAGATCCGTGGTTCGGATCTCGGCGATGCAAAAGTTGGATTTTTAAGTTTCCTTGTTCGGAAAGTCTAACTCTATATATAATGCCAAAAAATATGGCTGGATATATAAGATATAATGATTAGATAAGATAAGATAGCCTGGACAGGAGACAAGCTACTACTTTCAACAACAGATGGGGCCACTAGCTTGTCTTCTGCCCAGACTTTCTTACCTTATATTATCTAATCATTATATCTTATCGCGTTCATTTAGGCTTTTGCAGCTGAGGTTGATGGTTCGGTAAAACCATAGAAACTAGTTCTGTAAAAATTTGAAAATATAACGGTGACGTTTGTTGTTTGACTTCTAAATTACCATTTGTTCGGGGCATTATTGTATCTTAATTAATACTTTATTGTCTTGGAAATTACGGTGCATAAAAATAGCGAAGAATAAGGGTTATCAAACAGAACATTTAAAGCCTAAAAATGTCAGGTAAAATATTTCTGTAATTATAATGAAAATCATTTGAAAAATGTGCGAACAGCATCTATATCTATCTATAGTTCAATCAATCAAAATCTACTATTCATTCAAAATACTAGATCGGTTCTTCTCTGACTTAAAGTAGTATGCGCTCTGTGTATGTAGTATATGTACACCATGTGTTGTGTAATTGTTTCCTTTCTGTCTAATTGAAGTGATAGTAATTTCAATTTAAAACTTGCTTGCTCTCAAATTTTAAGTGCTAAGGTCTTTTTACTGAAACTCTAAATTTTAAGTGCTATGTATCATGTATTAGAGTTGCATAGGTAACTTTCTAAAAAAAGTGCTATTTCAGGTACTTATTTAAGCTACGTAATTTATAACGTTCTAATTTTTTTATGAGCTTTTAACGAGAAATCTTAAAGTTATATTAAGTCTATTTTTTTTAGTTAAGCCTGGTCTGGCAAAATGGGGTTTCCCAAAATTATTGTTCTGCAGTTATTTATTTGTTTAGCTTCACTTTTTTAGTATTTCTGGTAAAAGAGGTTACTGCCCTTAAGTGATAAATTACTTATTTTTTATTTATTTTCACCGCCTATTTTTTACTTAAAGAGTGCTTTTACTTAATTTTGTTATTAGTCTAAAGGGGCAATTTGCCCTTGAAGGACTATTAATTTCGTTTGGCATTTTACGTTGAAAACTATAAAAGGCGAATCACTTTTCAAATTGTTGCCACCAAATATTGCATTAGCACTGTATTATATTTAAAGAAATTAAATAATGAAGAATCTGCATGAATGTATGTATGCTTCTCGCACTGTGATAAAACGACGGTACCTAGAGCCATCAAAATGTGTATAAAGTAATCTTCTATAGAATATGGGCATGCGGAAACATTAATTTGGAATCTGAAACTTGTTTTATTGCCGATTTCCTATTTTGTAACACTTCAACGAATTTTTGATTAACAGACAAAACGATTTCAGAGCAAGAAATGGCAACACTGTACGGAAAAAAAACTTACAAGAGCGCAAGATACTCTGTATCGGAAATTCTAAAGATATGCTCATTTAAAAATTATTTTACCATATTGCTGTTGAACTGAATTTTATGGCTTGAGTACGTAGGACTTCATATTTAATAAATAAAGGTAACACACAAAACGTTAAAAAACCGCCCCTTTGGACGTAATTTAAAATCTGAAACCTTTCAGATTTTTTTCTTTTCAAAATTAGGGCTTGCACATGCCCATATTCTATGGAAGAATACGTTATTCAAATTTTGATGGCTGCAGGTATTGTTGTTTTCACACGATGCGAGAAACATACATACATTCATGCAGATTTTTCATTATTTAATTTCTTTATATATAATATAGGGCGATAATATTCGGTGGCAACAATTTGAAAGTGCTGGACATTTTTATCTCCAGCACGCCAGACTGTGTATCGGAAATTCTAAAGATATGCTCATTTAAATATTATGCGATATTTAATTTTATGGTTTAAGTGATGTAAGCGGAACGTGATATTAATTAAATAAAGGTAACACACAAAACGCTAAAAACTTCTCTTTGGGAGTAATATAAAATCTGAAGGTTTTAGATATTTTTAGCCCAAAGGGCATTAGCACAGAAGGGCTATTAATTTTGTTTTGGCATTTTGCGTTGTTTCACTATAAACGGAGAATCAGTTTTTAAATTGTTGCCACCAAATATTAGACCCTGTATTAACGAAATTAAATAATAAAGAATTTGCATAAATGTATGTATGTTTCACTCATTGTGATAAAACAACGGTACCCAGAGCCATCCGATTTTGAATAACGTATTTCTCCATCCGAATATGGGCATCTGGAATCATAAACGAATAGTGCTTTTACTTATTTTTGTTATTTCGCTTTTCCCTTCCTTGCTTTAAAATAGAGAATTTTTATCTCTGACTATTCTGATGTTACATCACCTTGCAACCATGGTAAAAATTTTATGTAAATGATTAACAAATTGGTCTCAAAAATGTATTACATTGGAGGCTGTATGTGTTACTGTAAAAATGTTGGTATTTAAAGTTTCCCTTCAAAACTATTTCTTTATCTAATTCGGAGAAATAGCGGTCATTGAACTCTTGAATGTCTTGTCTTCGTAGTAGGGGCCTTCGTGCTTGGTGAGAAAGTGAGGCGAGCAAGGAATGTGTTTACTCAATGTTACCATCGTGTATCTTTGAAGAAAAGCTATATAAGTGACATTCTGTGCATCGTGGATTGTTGACCTTCATATTCAAGGACTTGCCTTAGTGGTTTCTGCGGTTTTAGAGACAAGAGGAACGTCAAATATCTGACGCCCTTGCTTGTGCCCCTGTGCTTACCAGCTGTTAGAAAAATGACGTTTTGAGCATTGCAAGAAAGTGCAGAAATTGGATTCTTCGACACAAAAGATGCATCCGAAACTTAGCGACTGAAGCAAGCGGCTGTGGACTTCATCTTTTGTGTGGAAGACTTAGATGGGGTAACTGTATAAGGTTTCTCCTTCAATCTCTTGACTTTCTTCGTTAGCATAAACTGTGAAACCTTATGTGGAGGACAGTGAGCAGATCTAGGCTATGTCCTTTAATGTGAAGAACTACAAAGTCAGAAAGGAGGGTTTAAAAGTGACCCTTTAATTCAACTATTTACAACTCTTCAAATCGAGAGTAAGCCACTACTTGGGCTGAACTAAAATAATATTAAACTAAAGTGTGTTAACAAATTCAATACCTAACTTAATTCTAAATAGGACGGCGAGGGAAGCTTAACTCTTAGTGAAATGCAATAATGCGAATTTTCACTAGCAAACACTGGTAATTGCAAATTGCCTATGAAGGCGAACTTTCAGCAGACAGAGGAAATCTTTGCGCGCACAGCCTTACGGCGATAAATCCAAGGCTCTATCTTTCCCCTCGTTAACTCCTGCCTTTTAACTGCTAACAGATATATGCGATTTGCATAAATATCTCACTCGCGCTAAATTCGGGCAGCAACTGAAACTTTGAGATATCGATAGGAAAGTTCAAACTAAAAATAATTTGGTTAATTAAAATAATGAATGCTACAACTGAAAGTGTATCCTAGAGGTTGATTAATGATACAGAATGAGTAGCCGGGTCTTAGGGTGGTGACAGTTCGATGTAACCAGTACAATTTCACTTATTTACTTACTGTCATAGAAAACTTTCAAGGTTTTGCTTCCTGTCTGTTCTGCTTCCTTTCAAGGTTTTGCTTGTTTGTTGTGTGAAGATGTACGCCGTTGTTTGTTAGGATCTTGAAGGATCACCCAAAGGGAGGTATCCTTGCGACAGGTCAAAGGGATAATTATAAAAATTCGAACACTTTGTTCATCAAACATCAATGATCTCAGTAGTTTTATCAAGATCAGTTATCATCATTTACTGCTTCTTCTAGTGGATTTTGCAAACATGACTGGAGTCCTGAGTAGGAAAAGGAAGCTTACTGAAAGTTATGCTCGTGCGTGTGTAGAAGATACAACAAAGATAAGAAGGGTTCAAATTACCCTTTATTTGCTTATCGACTTTATAAACGTTCCCGAACTTCGGGATACAAAGACCAACCACTTGTGGTCTGAACGTAAAAGAATATAAGACTACTAACTAACTAAAATCTAAATAAGAGCTAACTTTTAATATTATATACAGATGATTAGCACTAAGACTGGCCTTTTAAATGACTACGTCTATAGTACGCAAACTGTGGAAAACTACAATACGTCTTTAACTTTCAAGAGGGTTAAACTTCTGGCGGACAGTAACTGATGGTAAGCTCTCGTGAAGACTCGTAGCAAGAAAACTCTCTCTCCTTCCTTCTCTTGGCAAAAAGCCACAACTTAAATACATAAGCATTAGCAAGTACAATTGCATAAACATATTCACGCGTTAATTTTAGCCGGAAGTGGAAAATAAGAGATGGTAATAAAGTTTTAAAATAATAAAATAAACGTTAGTGAACTTAAATCCTTACAGTTTAAGAAATTTAAATGTTTGGCGGTTACAATTGTATTGCATAAAATACAACAAACTATCTGGTGTTAACCAGTTCCAGTTGAAAGTTAAAGAGCGAGGAAAATTTTATTTATAAAGTTATATGCTTGAATGGTTATAATAGAATAATGCATCTAACTATCCGTCGTTAACCGGTTCTGAACCTATGTAAATTGTAACCTTACATCAAAACTATTCAGTGTTTATAGGTCTTTCTTTTTCCATGAAATCTCTATTTTAGTGTCTATGCTTTTTTTCTAAATTTTATATAATTATCTACTGAGAAAGAACTTAACAATTTTGTGAGAATCATATAGGTATAACATCTGAATCTGTAGTTGACGAAAAAATAAAGAATATGGAAAATATACCTTTTTTTTCTTCGCCTAATTAATACCTGTTTTAAAGCAATGTTAGGATGGCTACCTCCCAGACTAATATTCCAGGTACATCTCCTAGACTTTCTTATGTGAAACAAGATCCTGCCACCAACCATCTTTGAATCTATCTTTTGAGTAACCATCTTATTGTAAGGTAATAGTAGATAAATATAAGAAATGCGAGTTATTTTATGGAAACATGTGACTTCATTTACAATTTTTTAACACACTTGTGGGTTCACTGGATCTCTAAATGGTGTTAAGAAAAATGTCTAGCTATTTTTTTAACAAAATTCGCTGCTTGGTCAATCTCGTGACTATGGTGTAAAGATTTGTCATTGGATTCAATTACGAATTTACGAATTCTTTTTTTACGAATTCTAGTAGTGGGTGGGACGAGGAAAAATTATCTTGATCAGCGAAAATTAAACAAGTTCTTTGGTACGAAATGAAGTAATTATACGAGGAAGCACGAATACTTGCCAATGAAAAATGGTGGCTCCGAATTGGCGTGGAAAAAAGTTACCAGATATGTTTTCCAGCCTTCATTCACTTATCCAGCGTGACACTAAAGAAGGGAGAAGAGAAAGATGGAATCGTGGATCGTGATGGTGCACACGCATTTAATCACAGTGTGGTTTAAGTTTAATCTGTCTTTGGATTTGCTCCTAAGCAAGTGGCGGTGTATGAAGGATAAGCGCTAATATTGTAAGGTTTTAGTTAAACTAACAAAGTTTTATTTTAATTTAACTCTTTCTATCTGTTCTCATTTCAAATTCCCGTTAAAATAAGCGCGCGTTTCAGCTTTATGCTAATTTGAAGTGGAGCCAAGTAGTATTTAAACGAAAGGAAGAAAACTTTCAGTGTGAGAGAGCTTTTAGTCTTGGACCACTGTTACTCTATTCAACGTTCGCCTGACTAGCTAGTATTTAAATTCTAAGCCGTAGCGCTGTTACTCTATTACTTATTGAAGTAAATCTATGTGCGTCAGTATTAGTTAAATAGTGCTATGCACCATTTAACATAGAGGCCAAACTCGCGTTTATAGCTCTGTGAGCAACGACTACTTAAATTTCTACTTAACTTTAGTTTAAATTATTTGATTGTTCAGTTTAGACCAAAGTGCGGTCATTATTTTCTGTTATCCCTCCCGAGTTGGGAAGTGGCTGTATATAATTGTGTTTTAATAAAAGAGGATTTTAAATCCTTCTTTAGTGCAGTTCTTCTACCACTTAATCACAATATTCTACCACAGAACATAGCTGCATTCAGCTCCCTGTTCAAGATCAGGATCGTGTAAAGTGTTTCACGAAGATGTTTGCCAAAAATATGAACCGAACACTCAGTCCTGACAATTTGAGCTGCCGTTAAACGGCGACGGAATGGGGCTGGGGGTAACTTAGAAGGTGTAGGCAGAAAATGGAAGAAGTCAAATTCCCTGGAACCAACTAGAACGATACAGAGATGATAAACTACTGATGTTGTAATCACAGCATAAGGGCAGTGTAGGACACATGTTATGCAAATATAAACAAATTGATTGATAAAATTTCCATATGGAAGATACAGGTAATACAGTAGTCATGAAAATAAATACTATATTTACAGAATATGTACAAAGCGGTAGTACATACGAAGTCCTTTTCTTGCTTTGTCTATTTATAGTCTTTAATTTCATCCTTGAAAAACATGGAAACAGTGGCTTCATTGGATAGACTAATAAGCTAAATTATGGAAAATCGTGCGAGATGTCTTGAACGGCTGTTCAACTGTGGGATCATAATTTGCCAGTTTTGCAATATGAAGGTAATTCGAGTTCATTACTTTCAGGAAAAAGTTCGATAAAACTGTTTAAGTTTTTCACGAACGAATTCTATGATCCAAACTTCAAAACTGGTCTATTAATACTCTTTTTAGCCAGCGTCCGCTCCCACAACTAAAATGGAATCCGGAGTAAACATGTGACGATTTGCCTTTGCTCCACATCTCTAAGATTAAACACCTCTGACAGTGACAAATACTACTCGAAACATAAATAATAACACGAATATTATCAGAAGTAATATTTTCCAGAGGTAGTGACTTATCAGAAGACCACATTAATTTGAGTCTATGGATGGGATAATGGGACTTTTCATTGCAATTAATTTAACATAGAAAAAGCACCTATGGTGATATTTTTTAATTCTGCATTAATTATGATAGTTTTATTATTAATTTGTTTAATTGTTTTGTGTGTTGAGGGCAGATGTTAGAATTAAACCATAGTGAGCCAAAACGTTTTAATAATCTTTTTTTTTTACTCATAAAACGTAAAAAGTTCATTGATTTCTCAGTGATAGAATACTAAAAGAATTCTATATTTTTTGTTGAAAATGTACAAAGAATATTGATTCTTTTTCATAGAACGTTGTCTAAGAGAAAGAAAAATATAGTTCACTAACCTCTTCAATTGATTTTTCATCTTTCGAAGTTATATGACAGTTTTGGAGATGTATTAAGGAAAAAAGAAGTTACATTTTTATTTCGCATTTATCGAAGCGTAAGTGTCAATGACAGAAAAATGTGAAAATAAAACTCATCTCTGAAAATTCATAGACAAGATTAAAAAGTTCCTATCACAGAGCATTTTAAAGGTAAAATAATAGTGCAAATTATGAAAAAGTGTTACAAAAGGTCTGAGAGTGTGACTGTATTTTTTACACATAACATCGTCGTTTTTATATAATAAATATAATACATATTACTTTAAATTTATAAAATTTTATATTACGTCCATAATGTATCCTAAAATACACTTTATGTTACCAAATGATGCCAAAAATTATATTCAGATAGTTTAAATTATATTCAGATATTAATGGATGCTTTTGCTTTTTAGTTCTTCTGTTGAGCTTGAAAAAAATAATACTTCAGTTACTAGCAAAATTGGTCTTACTTAAAAAGTAGTGCTAAGAGGACACAGACACAGTACCTTTCAAAACTCAAAATTTCCGTTATAACACACGTTTCGCTATTATCATAAATAAGTAAGATTTGTTTATTTTAGAATGATACTTATACATGTTCTTGAATAAATTGTAATACAGCCTTAAATAACTGATTCTATATTTTCAATTTAAATTTATATTTTTTAAATGGAATAAAACATAAAGAAAAAATTCGAGAAGCTAGATTAACATACGTCCTGCTTCCTTCAAAATAAGCTTTAAAAGATAAACAGTAAAATATAAATTCTTGTTTCAAAGTGAAGTTAATATTAGATGATACCTTTATTTTATGAATTTAAAACTTTAAAGTTATTTCCCGTATTAATATTTTTTAAAATAATACCTTTTCAAAATTAAGGAATACGCAGAATTTAAAATTTATAAACAATTTTGCATGCATCATGTTGCTATTTATAATTTATTATTTACATTAACAAAACTGAGGTTCACAGAAGTAAATCCCTTAGTACAATGTACATGCAAAATTTTGTAGCTTATTACTTTTTCCTAATCTTGCAGGGAAGTATGAAAATTACATACTAAAAGAATTAAGTTTAAATATTATAGTTTTAATACTCATAATTAAATACATGAAGAAGCACTTAAAATACATATGCTTCGTATGAACGTTCGTCTAGATTTTATGCTCATGGACCGTTTTTAATTCCGATTATACACATTATGTTATAATTACTACCCATTTTGATGACATTATTCTTCCAAGGCAATGAAACTTTATAGCGATTGTTTCTATATTGAATTCGTTTCTGAAATCTCAGCATTACTTCAGTGCCATTTTCGCGTAATGGCAGATTGCACATTCAGTTGAACAATGTTAAAGGAATTACGCACACTGCGCATGCCCAGAAGAGAATTTGGCGCAATTACGACTTTGGCGTAATTTTAAAAGAAGATAAATATGGTATATGGTTGATGTTCTGTTATCTGGACGTAAACAGTTCGGGGTTTTAAAACTTGTTAGGTTGTACGTTGCTTCATTACTTAGGTATAAATATCGATTGTAAACTCCCCTAATTTTCGTTTAAGAAGGATTACAAAACAGGAAACATTACATGATGTTGTTTATTGATTGCACTTCTGAGGAATGAAAACAATCGATTATTTACCATGCGTTCCATTCATAAATACTTTAACAACTTAAGGAATATATCTAGTTTAAATTACTGAATTAAAGCCAAAGAAATGATTACAAATAACTGATATTAAATGTAACGTTTATGAACAAAATAAACCAAAATGAAATGAAACAGAAGCAAGTGCAATCAGCACAAAAAAGTGTCCATAGTATTGCAATCGTAGAGTCGCTAAAGCCTACATGACGAACAGGCTTGTGTAGGGTTGTTTATTTTTATTCGCCAGTATTTTCTCCCACGCCAACGGTACACTACTGAGCATGCGTAGTAAGCGAAATTTGTTAACCTTGATCAACTCAATGATAGTCAACTATTCAAGTCACATCTAAACCCGATAACGTTATTAGAACTGCACTAGTTTCAAGATTCTGTGCATGTGAAATATTTTCAACTACATTCATTACCGTAATTGGGGAATAAAGTGCAGAGACATTACTTCATCTTTAGTTCTACTTATTGTGTAACCAGATAATTTCATATTCTTTTTAACCTTCCCAGTGACTATTTTCCAATAAAAGTCATTACCAATTAACATTGATATTTGAGAGGTCCTATATTTGCAACATCAGCAAGTCTTATCGATTTTCCTTGCAATAATTAAATACTTCTTTTCTGGCACACCAATAATAGCTTGGCTAGTTTTTTGAATTTTAAGCACTTCAATTATTATTTTCTCATAACCATGCATACCTTTAAGAATAACTTAACCATTTTTAGCCTTTTAGGTTCAACAGAGACAAAGGTGTAAATAATCTATCGGCTCAGCACAGCCGAAGTGTTCTTTCCTTATCGCATTTAATTTTAGTTGTTTTGATACTTCTGTCAGGATGAAAGATTTATGAGAAGAACCGAAAATCAGTCTTACATTTTTTCTTTCATTCTGACCTAAGCTATTGCATTTGCAATTTGTAAATAAACCTTATTTTTGTTATCTCTTTCCGAAATCGACGCCACCACCGTGTCGTTTTTAAACACATTTCTATTTTTGCATTTATTTTCAAATTTATTAGGCCAAAGGGCGTTAGCCTGGAAGGGCTTTTAATTTCGTTTTGGCATTTTGCGTTGGTTCACTGTAAATGTGGGTTCGCTTTTCAAATTTTTGCCGCCAAATATCAGAGCCCCGTACTATAATTAAAAAAATTAAATAATGAAGAATCTGTATAAATGTATACATGTCTCTGGCACTGTAAGAAAAATAGGGTTCCTAGAGCCATTCAATTTTGAATAACGTACGTTTCCACCCGAATATGGGCATCTGGAAGCCAAAATTTGAAATTTGGAATTTGTTTTATTACCGATTTCAAATTTTGTAACATTTTAACGAATTTGTGATTGGCAAACTCAACGATTTCACAGCGAGCAATGGCCACACTGTACGGGGGAAAACATTTTTATCTCCAGCGCGCGAGACTGTGTATCGGAAATTCTAAAGATATGCTCACTTTAAAATTATTTTGCGATACTGCTCTTGAACTGAATTTTTTGGTTTAAGTGCGTAGAACATGATATTTAATAAATAAAGGTAACACACAAAACGTTAAAAAAACACCCCTTTGGGAGTAATGTAAAATCTAAAAGCTTTCGATTTTTTTAAAATCATATAAAATAGTATCCTGCCTTAATGAACGTAAATCACAGCGTATATTTGAGCTGCAACAAGCTGACGTATGGGCTTTACGAAAACACAAAGAGCACCTGCCAGTTATTTTTAATTTCCTCTTTTCTCCTCACTTGGAATTGCGTAATTTAAAGTACAATGTTTTAAGGATTGATGTTTTGTCATCCTACAAAATATACAATCGACTCTTGATATATTTGTATTCAGCGATACAAACTGCTGGGACATAAAATTTACTTTTGAAAACAGAATGATATTTTACACTTTTAATAAGGTCTCTCGATTGACATTTATGTTGTTCAGTTCTGATGTTAAACTCAGAATAATTTAGTGATATTTGGAAAAATATACGATTTCTGCTTGTAAGCTCTGTGTCCGTTATTTCACATAAACTAAATTAGATTCTACAATGAACCTGGCGAATTCTCGCAAAGGCGTGAATTAATTACCAGCACAGAAGATGGGGCACGATCTTCGTTCTTTACAAGAACAACGTTAACTAGCGTTAAGTTATTGTCTAACAGGTTGACTCAACAAAACCCTAACAGGCGTGACAATGATCCGAAATGGCCAAGAGGCTTATTAGCGTAACAGCGAGATAGCAACGAAACGTGCGCTGGCTAGCAAAAACGGCCTCTGAATAAAATCAGAGATTCACTTGTTTAAATATTCACTTAACTTTAAGATTTACATTCTCGTGAGGAAATTCTAAGGGAAGTTGAGGAGTTGAGGAAAGGATCAAACTTACAATAAATTTGTTACGCAAAATAAGGGAAACCTTACATACTTTCAACTTCTTTCTTCAAAAATTCCAAAATGTTACTCACTCTCGCTTCTGTGCCAGGGCTTAACGAAATTCGAAATACGTTAAGGGAATAAACTTTTCTAATTTTAATTTCTAAACTATCATGTAAATTATGTATTGGGTTGATATCATCCGTTTTTTTAACTGGCTGTAAATTCAGCAGACGGTTCATACAGTGGCTCCCAAAAGTGTTTGTACACTTATGATTTTCATTGAAATAGGGCTCTATCCATTAATTAAAAGTAAACTTTCTGAATGAGATTTTAATAATAAGATCTATAATCTATTCGCAACAAAATTACATGAAATATTTTTAAAATATAGTGAAACTTTATTTTTAAGAAATTAATAATCAAAAAATGACAAACATTTTATCTCACTAAAGTCATCGTACACTTAAAAAAATCTTGACATATTAGTAAATATTCTCATTTTTCGTTAAATTAATATTTAGTAGGACATCCTTTAGCATCCAGAACAGCTTTTAAACGTCTGGGAATAGATTTTATTGGTTTTTTTTGTAATTTCTGTATCAATGTTCATCCATTCTTCCATCATGACTGTTTTGAGTTTGCTTTTTGTTTCGATCTCGTGTTTTCGTACTTTAACCTCCAGTTCTTTCCAAATGTGTTCTATGGGGTTTAAATCTGGCTACTGAGTTTATGTTTTCAAAACCTGTGGACAATTATAGAGACACCACAAGCGAACGTTGAGAGCTGTATGCTTAGGATCGTTATCATGATTAAAAATAAAGTTGTTTCCAATACCCAAATTTTGGGCTGATAATTTTAAATTGTCTCTTAAAATATTTAAATAAAGAGAATGATTCATTATGCCATCAATAAATGAAACCATGCTTAACTGTTCCGCCATGCTTAACTGTTCCAACTAAGTTCTTAGAATGAAGTTCTCATTTTTTCTTCTCCATACAGTTATTTGACCATCGGGACCAAAAATGTTAAATTTGCTTTCGTTAGCAAATAGGGCGCTATTCCAGAACATTTCAGGGTGTATTTATCATTGATTTTGCGAATGAAACTGAAGTAGAAATCTTTGCATTAAATTCTGCAGAAACTTTTACAGCACTCAAATGTGGGGTTTTCACAAATTTTCTAATAATAAATCTCTCATCACGTTTAGCTAACTTTGTCGATCGACCTTTTCTTACCTTGTTTTCATTCCGATTTTCATCTTTAAAGCTTCTTATCACATACTACACTGTAGAAAGGGATAAATTAACTGATTTAGCGATATTTCGAATTGATTTACCACTACTATGGTGAAAAGTTATCAATTTTCGAATACTGTTTGTAATTTCTGTACGACTGCGATCCATTTTTCAATAATAAATAGAATATTATGAAGTAAACAATAAAAAATTAAAACAAACGATTTTTTAAATGCCACCACAATGCAAGAATTAAAAAAAGCGGCAAACGATCATTGATTTTATCTAAAAATATTTCAGCGTACTAAGACTTTTGTGAGATGAAATGTTTGTCATTTTTTGATTATTAATTTCTTAAAAATAAAGTTTCGCTATATTTTAAAAATATTTCACGTAATTTTGTTACGAATCGATTATAGATCTTATTATTAAAGTCTCATTCAGAAAGTTTACTTTTAATTATTGTATAGAGCCCTATTTCAATGAAAATCATAAGTGTACGAACACTTTTGGGAGCCACTGTATGTACGTTTATTAAAATTTCTTTTTTTAACAAAAATTCTATCTTTCAGAATATTTATCGTCTTGTCACTGTTTTCGGTGACAAGTAGTAAGCCCTTTATTGTCATTAAAGCCGTGTCCCTTAGTAAAGATTTGAGATAATTTAATTTGTCTTCATCTTTTGAAGCAGAGTTATATGTATGGCAATTTTGTACTGAGCCCAAAAACTTTGAAATTCATACACGTCTTCTTTAAATTTACTTATGATTAATTTCGAAGTTTAGTGCCATTTGCATTCGCATTTTCTACCATTTCTATTTCTAAATATTCTACTGATCTTCGATTTTCACAATGTAATATAATTTTTATATTCCAAGCCATCCTGTATTTCTATTTCATACCCTTTTTCGTTATTTATGGCAGATTCAATTTCAGTGTTTAATATCAACATATCGTTTTCATTTTTATTTGAGATGGATAAATCAGTCTTTAATAAATAAAATTTAATATTATCCGATTCTATTTCCCTTTAGCAGTTAGCGATCAATTTCGTAACTGATGCACTTACCATTTTTCACTTCTTTTATACTGCTTTTAACTCCCCCATCTTAATAACCTTTATTCAGTCATTAATAGAACAGTAATAAATACTTAAATCATAATCTATCTAAAGACCGCTGGTTGTTCCAGGACTTAAGCACCATTTTGATTATTGTTTCTAGGTTGTATTTTCTTAACCTTACCTTCAGGATCTAACAGTATTCGATAAGAAAACAATTTTGCTTACTTTTCCTTGAAAAAATCCACGGGGCACTTGGATTCTTTGCCATTTTATTACACGGAAAGTTTTATTTACAGCTATTTAATATTTATTTGCTTACAGAAGAACATTTATCATTTTTCCGTCGTTGCCATTACATCTCAATCCAAAAATCTGCAAAGTGGTAAGAAAAAAAAATTAAAAAAATAAAGAAAGAAAAGAAAAAAAACACACAGGAAGGCCGTTGGCAACAGTAATCCCAGAAAATCTGAAAGGTTTCCGATTTTAAATTACATTCAAAGGGACTTTTTTAACGTTTTGTGTGTTACCTTTATTTATTAAATATCATGGTCTTCGCAATCCTAACTAATATTATAAATATGAACATGAGTTTGTTGTTTGTTTGTTACGCTTCCACGCCTTAATTACTTAACTGATCATCATGAAATTTTCAAGAAATATTTTAGATATATTAGAAAAGGTTATAGGCTATAAAATGTAACTTATCTGTTGAAACTTAAGCTATATAATAGGTTTTATAGCTTAAAATGATTGTCGCTGTATAAACATTAAATGCTGAAAGTTTCATAATGATAAGTTAAACGATGTAAAAGTTTGTCTGCGCGCGCAGGTGCGTGGCTTAAACCAAGCAAACATTTTTAACCTTTTCTAATATATCTAAATTATTTCATGAAAATTTCATAATGATCGGTTAAATAATTAAGGTGTGAAGGAGTAACATTTATTAATTAAGAGTTTATTAATTTTTATTTGTTTAATTTAATTTATTATTAAAAATCGTTCAGGATTTCCGGCTTTTGGCTCTTCTTTCACAAACATTTTTCAGTCATTAGGGAATATACGTAGCAGTTTTACTAGACTTCGTGGCCATACATGTATTTTTAAAATTCACAAGGAGTTTGAAACTTATTTAAGGACAGTTCAATTTTGTACAGTTCTTTTTTTCGTTTTCGAAATGCCTCGCAAACGTAAATCTAACATATCTAGAAATTCATCTCGGCCCCTGGCAGCAAAAATTGCTCGACCCCAAGAATCTTCCGTACATGCACAATTAAGAAGACAAGAAAAGCAAGGCGACAATCTGTTTTAAGAACTGATGAAACAACTTCTCAAAGAGAAGAAAGATTAGAAGCCCAAACTGCTTCTATGAGAGCAGCTAAGACGCCTCTCCAAACACAACTCCGCTTGACAGAACAACTTGAACGACAAGCTGCTTTGAGAGCTGCTGAAACGCCTCTTCAAACGCAGATCGGCTTAAAAGAACAAGCTGACCGTCAAACTGCTTTAAAAGAGCTATTGAAACGCCTCTTCAAACACAGATTCGCTTGGAAGAACAAGCTCAACAACAGGCAGTTATTAGAGCGAGAGATACTTCAGAACAGTTGTAGGCGAGAAGAATCGTTCATGCAGAAATGCAAATCGAACACTGGCGAAATTTCACGCATAACAATTGGTCCGTATTTAATGATTCTGGACTTCAATACGATCCTTCAAATGATTACCATAATCATCCACTAATTGTTATCGGTTCCATGAGTATAAAATGCCAGTTTTGCGATGCTTTAAAATGTGAAGATGAAACTGCAGGAATGTGCTGTTCCAATGGTAAAGTTTCGCTTTCTTTACTTGGTGAACCAGAAGAACCGCTGAAAACTCTATATTTATATGATACAAATGAATCAAAGCGTTTTTTAAGTAAAATCAGAAAGTGCAACTCTTGCTTCCAAATGACATCTTTTGGAGTAGACAAAGAGATAAGAATGCTCGGGTTTTCAACAACTTTTAGCGTACAAGGCCAGATATAGCATCGAATTGGTTCACGTTTTCCAACAGACAATGAACCGCCTAAATTTTTGCAAGTTTATGCTATGGGTCAAGAAAGAAATGAAGTAAGCCGTCGTTGTCAGTATATTGATGGAGTCGAGAGAGAGATATAGCATTGAAAATTGAAAGAATGTTATATGACCACAACGTTTTGATAAATATCTTCAAAATTGCAATAGAAAACTGGCCTAAAGACGATTATAAAGCCGTCATTCATGCTGATCGAATTCCACGTGTCGAATGTGAGAGGCGCTATAATGCACCGACGACTAATGAAGTTGCTGTCTTAGTTAATGGCGACCCATGCTCTCCACGAGATACAGTGTTACGAACACATGATAATACGCTGACAAGCGTAGCAGACTTTCATAAATTTTACGATGTTTTGCAGTACCCATTAATTTTTAGAAAAGCGCAATTGGGATACCATTTTCATATTCCACAGATTAATCCAACTACAAAACAGCCAGTTCCCAACAATAAAATTGGTTAATCTTCGGATTATGGTAACTTGGCGATTTTTTGGCGAAAATTTGGCGACCAACCCTGCTACAGTAACCCGCGAGTTTTTTTTTTTTTTGGACCCCATTTTGTTTTCACGAAGTAAAGGCATTTTTTTTTTTAACTCAACATTTTTTCCAACAATCTGCTAGCCGAATGACGCTTATGCTAGAATTTTTATGGAACAAAAGTGCTTAATCATAACGAAGATTAGGTGCGAAATTGTGTCTAAGGGCTTATCACGATCGGAATTTTCCGGAAAGAAGTGAAACAAACGTGCACAGAAATTTGTTTTTATAGGGCAAATTTATATATGAAACATGTAAATAATTTTTCTCATAAATTACAAAATTTTGCACAAAAATGCAGGAAAAAAACACTAATTAAAATATAAATAAACATTACATTAAATTAATAAAATTTAGCTTAAAATTTGAGTTACTTTAAACTAATTTATTGCTAATAAAAATTTTCTAATAATAGTATATTAATTTATTTATTGCTTATATTTAGAACAATGCATAAAAATAATCTCTTCAAATGATTAGAAATAGTAACTTACCTAATCTTCTTCAGAATCTTGAGTGTATGGCGGATAAACGTTTTTTATGGAATCAACAAAATCATTGAATGATTTTTTCTGTGAATTTTTCCGCCGTACATGCTCTGCTAAATAAAAGGCAAAATTCTGCTTATCATAATGCTTAGGAATAGCATTTTTTATAGCACCCCATGTGCCCTCAATCGTATTCGTATGTGCGCCTGTTTGAGGATCTTTGAAATGATACTTATGGTTAACAGCAAGATGCTGAAAACCTTCATCCTCCAAACAGTCATATGATTTCCAGCAATCAGATATTATTATTGTGCGAGGTAGAACCTTTCACACCATCTCATTTCATTCCCACATGTTGGACATTCATACTTATCTGCAATTAATCCTACACTCATACACCATTCAAGACAATCTTTTGGATGATCACATAAATGCAATAAAAATTTGTAATTTACTTTAGACAGGGCCATGGGATCCAAATAATAAGCAACACTGTTTCACACAAGATACAAGATGGAATGAAGCTGAAAATACAAAATGGTATGAAGTACTGCAGATATTTTTGCAAATTTCCCCCCTTTTTGGATTAAAAAACTGTGATTCGTCCATAAATGTCACATGACATGTCTCATGGTCTCTGATTTGTCTGTGACAAAATAGTCCTAGCTAGTAACCTTTATCGCCTTATCAAAATGTCGCCAAAAGTCGCCAAAGATTAGCCAAAAAGTTTCCTGCATGGATTTCTACGCCTATCACATGATATGTCGAGAGAATGATTTCAATCTCCTTCCGTGGCCGAGGCAGCTCTTTCATCAATTCTTAGTAGATATGTATATGAAGTAGAGAGCGAAAGCCTTCTTTACATTTCTTTAAATCAGACATAACTACGAGTTGAAAATTACATTCACCTACGAGATGCAATTAGCACAGATGGTAATATTAGCCCCAACGACTTAGGTAAGATGGTTATTCTTCCCTCCACTTTTGTGAACAGTCCCCGCTATCTGCATGAATACACACAAAACGCTTTCGCCTACGTACGCACTTACGGTAGGCCTGGGCTATATGTAACTTTTACCTCCAATCCTTCATGGAAAGAAATAACAGAAGAGCTTGTGGTTGGACAAAGAGCCATTGATCGACATGACATAGTTGCTCGCGTGTTTCGTTTAAAAGTTCAAAAAGTCATTAATGTTATAACAAAAGGAAAAGTATTTGGAAACGTCCAGTGCCACATGTACTCTATTGAATAGCAGAAACGAGGTCTGCCACGTGTGCACATTCTCGATTGGTTAAAACAGAAGCTGCGACCCAACCAAATAGATAGTATCATAAGCGCCACAATCCCGGATCCAGAACTAGACAAGAATTTGCACGAGATCGTAACCAAAAACATGATTCATGGTCCCTGTGGAACTCGGAATCAAGTATCACCTTGCACGAAAACGTTCCCCCGGGAGCTACTAAAGGAAACAGTGCACAATGATAAGGGTTACCCTTTATACAGCCAAAGAGCACTCGAAGATGGTGGTAGAAGAGTTACGAATCAAACTCGCAGTGGGGTAGTCAAGACTTTTGATAATAGCTGGGTTGTGCCATATTCACTAGTTCTATGTACATAAATTATTCAATTCTCACATTAATGTTGAAGCCTGCAACTCTGTTCGTGCGATTAAATATATTTGTAAATATATCAATAAAGGGAGCGACCAGGCGATCTTCAACCTGCGTAACGAAGGTGTGTTGCAGCTTCTAAATGAAATACAAACCTATCAAGCAGGGCGATATCTCAGTAGTAATGAGGCAGCGTGGCGGCTCCTTGGTTTTCCATTACATGAAAGATATCCGACCGTTAGACATCTTGCCGTACGTTTAGAAAATGGACAGCGTGTTTTTTTTAATGAGAATAATTTTCAAGAACGAATTTTATCTCCTCCTAAAACCACACTGAGCGGTTTTTTCCAGCTTTGCCAGACAGATAGACAGATACAGAAGGGAAGTATTTAGTGAAATTTTCCGCGATGTGTAAATTTTAACTTCAAAAATAATTAATAGGAATTAAGATTTTATCCGGATTATCCTGGTCAGGCAATAATAAAAAAAATCAAATTATTTTCTTTTCTTTTCAATAGTTTTTAAAACTTATTTAAGGACATCAACGAGAGCGAAGCCGCGGGTAAAAGCTAGTTAAACCATAAAATTCAGCTCAAGAGCAATATCGCAAAATAATTTTAAAATGAGTATATCTTTAGAATTTCCGATACACAGTTCCGAACGCTTTAGATAAAAAGAATTTTTTACCCGTAGATTGTTGCCATTGCTCGCTTTTAAATCGTTTGAGTTTGTTCATCAAAAATTCGTTAAAGTTTTAAAGGTATGAAATAGATAAATAAACAAATTCAAAATTTGGGCTTCCAGATGCGCATCGGGTGGAAATGTATGTTATTCAAAATTGAATAGCTCTAGGTAACGTTGTTTCATTACATTTGGAGAAATATGCTATGAACATTTATTCAGATTCTTCATTATTTAATTTCTTTAAATATAATACAGGGCTGCAAGATTTGGTGGCAACAGTTTGAAAAGTGATTCAGACTTTTAATGCTTCCAACGCAAAATCGCAAAACGAAAACAATTGTCGTTCAGGGACAAAGCCCCTTTGGACTAAAAAGAAACGTTTTGTTGTTACTTTTATCTAATAAATGTCATGTTCTTCGCACTTAAACCACATAAAATTCAATTAAAAAAATCGCAGTATGACAAAAAACATTTAAAAATAGCAAACCAGCATATCTTTAGAATTTCCGATACAGAGTTTGGCACGCTGTAGACAATTTTTTTTTGTACAGTGTTGCCATTTCTAACTTTGCAATCGCTGAGTTTTTTAATCGAAAATGCATTAAAAGTTTGCAAAATACCAAATGGATAATTAAGAAATTCGAAATTAAAAATTCGGGTTTCGAAGTGCCCATGTTCGGTTGGAAGATTACATTATTGAAAATTTGATGGCTGTGAGTACCAATTTTTTTTCACAATGCGAGAAACATACATACTTTTATGTAGATTCTTCATTGTGTAATGTTTTTAAATATAATACACGGTGATAATATTTGGTGGCAACAGTTTGAAAAGTGAACCAATGAAGAAAGTGAAACGACGCAAAATGCCGTTTTTAGACTAATAGCTCTTTGAGTCTAACGCCCCTTTGGGCTAATAAAATAAAACAGCTGCGCCCTCTTGTGGCTAGCAACATGCAGCTGTAATAACATCACTACGATTTTAGAACAACAAGACATTTTTGAAACCTCAGATAATGAAAGTCTCACGAATATATTAGTTGAACAAGAAACGCCTGAGCGGAAACATTGGATCTCGAGCTACGAACTCTAAAGTCAGAAAAATAGAACTTTCAAAGATATTTCAGGTTAGCCAATGCCTATAATTAACAGTCGCAGACTTCTGAAAATATCATTTTAATATTTTCTGTTGCGTAACTATCATTAGTACAGCTTATAAGTTATGCGACCGATAGATAGCACACAAATTCAGCCTGGAGGAAATTATGGCAAAACTGGATTCCCGACAGATTTTGAGCACTTAGAATTTTTTTGTTATCTGTAATATTGTGTCTCTAGGTAAAAAAGATGGACTTACAATGAAGAAGTGCAGAAGTTATTAAAGGATGACAAAAGTGAGCTTAGCAAGAAAGAACTGCAGCTTCTGAAGCAAAAACAAAAAATCTGATGAGTACACCACATGACGTGTACGGAATATTAAATCATACACATTTTTTGCTACATTTCATTTAAAATTATTTCCTCGAATTTCATGAGATATAAACTTGTCCTTCTATTAATTCAGGTCTCACATCGCGGCAAGGCAAAAATACATAAAACCACAAAATACCTTCATTAAAATGTGAAAGTATAGAAAAACATAAAACAACAAATACAATTAAAACAAATGTACAATTAAAATTTGTGTTTCTACTCAAAACCAAGCAATTCGGCCAGCAGGCAAGAAGGCAGATTTTTCGGTGCAAGTTTGCTTTTGGTCCCACTCGACAAAAAGACACTGAAGGGGCAGAAACTGACTTAATTCACTATTCTGCTAAGTTTCAAATGTAAACAAATATGGCTGCTATGTTAAAAAATATTAGGCTTAGTAGCACTTATGCAACTTTTAAATTCTTGATAATTCTACAACTATTGCATGCAGATCTAACTAAAATCGTAAAAACCTTGATCGGAATATAAGAAAAACCTAATTCAATTCTTTTTAAAGCAAAAAATAACAGTTTACCATTACATAAAAAAAAGGGCTCACAGAGCCGAATAAAAAAATGGGTACACACACGCACACACATATATATATATATATATTTGGTGCAGTCGATTGCAACCGAAATGCGAAGTGCACAACTACATGTTATAGCAGTTCTATATACAAAATTTCAGAGTTCTGAAACTACTCGTTTTTGAGTTATACGAGATACATACGTACGTACGTACGGACGGCACGAAAAAATCTCTTCTGAATACATTTTAAATCAGTCTCATAATTCGTTTTGGGAAAAAAAGTCCTTTATTCTTTCCTTACGTACAGATGTCACGCAAAAACTTCCTTATATTGCATTCGGTAGTGGTCAAAATGTATATTTTCGTTGAAATATGGTATCCGGAATTTTCCGTCATTACTATACTTCCTTTATTTCGTACAAGGAAGTAAAGATGGTTTAAAATGCACAGCTATAATAAAAGAATCTAATATACCACATGACCTTGTAAAGAATATTAAATTATACGCATTTTTTTGTCAGTCTCTCGCTAGGTTCACTTATGAGCGTTACATCTCATCATTTAACAACTCAGTATGCACAAAAAATTACATCATCTGAGGAATTATCCAATCGTTGCCACACGTTCTATTTGAATACTATAATAAATTTAAAACGATGTATAAAAGCAATTAAACAAAAAAAGAAAGAAACAGTTTTTGGCAGACGATTCAGTATTTCTCATTCAATTAATTCAGTTTTCACTTCGCGGCAAGGCAAAGATACATAACAACTCAAAATATCTGTATTAAAAATTACGAAGTAAATCTTAAACACTTATTTCCTCGAATACATTGCAGAATGGATTAAGCAGGATTTAATTCGCAATATATAAGAAGACGTTATCTTTGTCTTGAGAATCTTAATTTCTTGTTGTTGAGAATCTTAGTTTCTCTAGATTGGCAACAAATCCACTATTGTGCTAAGTTTCAAATGTAAACAAATATTGCTGCCGTGGGAAAAATGATTAGGCTTAGCCGCACTTAAACAACTTTTAATTGTTCATAATTTCACAAATCTTGCATGCAGATTTACTAAAGGCATAAAAACCTTAACCGAAAGATAAGAACAACGTAATTCAATCATTTTAACACAAAAAATGCGCAATTCACCAACATATAAGAATAAAAAAACTGAGCTCACTGAGCCGAGTAACAGAGTGGGTCTACCCGCTGCTGAGTACCCTGGGCAACATTCTCAGTCGTAAAACTCCTAAAGAAGGAACAATGGAAGCCACTCCTGACATATTTCTCCAGAGCAAATGTCTAGCGTTTAAATAAATTTATCTTTAAGCCCAGTTTAAACTTCTCCTTCTATTAATACTTGCCTTCTATTATTCTACCCAGGCATAAAAACGTTAACCGGAAGATAAGAACAACGTAATTCAGTCATTTTTAAAGGAAAAGATGCACAATTTACCAGATATAAGAATAAAAAAACTGAGTTCATTGAGCTAAGTAACAGAGTGGATATATATATACATGCATATATACTTTTGGTGAGGTCAATTGCAACCAAAATAGAAGATGCACATCTACATATTATAGCAGTCCTATATACAAAATTGCAATGTCCTGAGTCTACTCGTTTTTGAATTATGCGCGATTCATACATACGTACGTACGTACGCACAGACGCTAAGGAAAAATCTCTTCAGAATCCATGTTAAATTATATTTATAATTTTTTTTCGGGGGAAAAAGAGTCCTTTATTCTGTCCTTATGTTCAGATATCACGCAAAAACATCGCTATTTTGCACTCGGTAGCCGTCAAAATGGATATTTTCGTTGAAATATGATACCCAAAAGTTTTCACAATTACAATATTTTCTTTTTACTTCGTAAAAGGAAGTAAATATGAATATATTGTGGTAAATAATAAAGTGTTTATTGCTCACTTAAACTGAAACTATTATAGTACAGAATATGCAGGTTATAGCCATTTTCCTAGAAATTACTTTAGATTCAGTCTAACACATTACAGAATGAAAATGCCAAATTTTATTATCTATATATACAGATATACATATATTTCCAACAGACAAACGCATTTCAGGTATGATGACTAAGAAAACGAATTCTTATTTGATTTCTTATTTGATTGGACTTGAAATTAAATTTTGAGAAATAGATAACATTTTAAAGTCATGCATAAATAAATTCAAGAATATTCGCAGTATCTTTCAAGGCTTTAAAGTCATTGCAAATAAACGTGAAAAATAGTATTACGTGCTTAAGTTAAAAAAATAAAATTTCGGTTAGTTCAACTGACTAGTACGAGAATGAATGCTACAAGTAAGCTAATTTTTTGTATAGAAAAGCTTAAAACCATGCGTTTTTCAGCGAGTGCCTAGAATATCATATTCCGGAAATGTGTGGAATAATCACAAGTTTGATTCTTTTAACGAGTGCCTAATCTGTCATATTCAGGAAATGTTACGTTTTACGAATCATACGTTTCGCGCCAGGAAAATTCAAACACAAATAATCAAACGAGATCTTGATATATCATATAAAAAGCTTTATTTTATGCATGCGGATGTTCAATTAATAAAAGCAATTTTATTATACGCTTCATTAAATACAAAGAAACAGCTAGTTTTTTTGTTGTCGTCAACATCACGTTAAATTTCATATAAAATATGCTAATTGCGTATTATCTTGCTATAAAAAGTTTTGGTAATTTCATTTTTCAAAGAACAAGGTATAATTTAACAATCTCAGAAAACAGTTACAAATATTTATTGTAGATAAAGTTAAAATCTTAGTTTCTTTATGCGTTGTGAGGTTTATCCTAATTTTATTAACAGTTATTTTAAGTTATGCATCTTTTCTATCTATTCTAGTCTCAGCTTACGATTTCCTACCAGAATGTAATTTCAGAAACGAAATGAATGCAAATGAGTAAGAGTACTATTTAAGTCGATGTTTCACCGACTTCGAGAGAGAGTCTGATTTCCTGACTAGCGCGCGTTTGCCTTTTGACTACGTCTCTCTTAGATATTACTACGCTCGGCCATACCTTAGGCCCTTGCTTGACTTCGCCGATTTTATATTGAACTCACCGACCATATTTGGGGCCCAACTACTTAGGGGCCTGATAGCTTCGGCTATATCTTTCAGTTAGCTTAACTTCATAATTATTTAAGTTCAAGCCCAAGTGGAGGCTTTGTGTATACTCCGAGTTAGGAGTTGATTGTATTTTTCTGAGAAATAAAGGTTAGTTAACCCTTAAGTCTTACGTGTTTGTTCACACACTTAAGTGATTATTCGTTTAGTTGTGTTTTATGGGGTTCAAGGTTTTGAACACTGAATTAAATAAGTCAAACCCCACAGGGTAATTAAGGATTCTCCAAGCATACGTTACTATGTTTATATTTTAAAATTTGTTCCGATATTAATTACTAAATTTAGTCTCATAACAAGGATGAAACCTCTTTCTGTCAACAACGATAAGAGAATGTATTTATTAAGTTTGCGGGGTTTTACTATTTGGCTGTAGTGTAGAATTGGGTGCCCTTTCGATAGGCGAAAAATTTTGTTTAGTTTTAGCGATGAAAACCCATTTCTAGTTACCATGAGAGTTTTGACATGGTTTTAGCTTCTTGATTTATTTAATTGAAAATAAATCGATGTGCACATGGACAAAGTCAAGGCAATGTGCGATGACTAGTTTGTGCAATTCTCTGTTTTTTTTTAAGTGAAAATAGGTCGATGTGTACATGGACATGGAGTTTGTGAAATTCTTTGATTTCTTGTTTTGATTTTGTGTAGCGGTCATCTTGAAATTGTGTCTTTTTGACGCCGATCTTGGCGTCAAAACAGAATCGCCAAAAAACAAGGGGCACCCAATTGTAAACTTTTACCTACTATTTAAATATAAAGTTCTAACTTAGAACCCCACGAACACTAACAAGGGAATAATCGCTTAAGTATGTGAACAAAACACGTAAGGCTTAAGGAGGATTTACAACCCTTTATTTTTCAGTATATTTAACGTCAGTTCCTACTTGGAACTTTACACAAAGCCGCCACTCGGGCTCGAACTTAAAATGATAATAATTTAAACTAAAACTAGCTTAACTAAGCTATTTGAAAGTAATAGCCGAAGCTATCAGAGGTCTAACTAGTTGGCCCCAAGTATAAATTAAATCGGCGAAGCCAAGCATGGGCCTAAGGTAGGGCCGAGCGTAGCAATATCTAAGAGAGATGTAGCCAAACGGCAAACGCGCGCTGGTCAAGGAATCAAACTCTCTCTCCCGAAGTCGGTGAAGTCACGACTTAAATAGTACTCTTTTTCATTTGTATTCACTGCGTTTCTGAATTTACATTCTGGCAGGAAATGGTAAGCTGAAATTAGAATAAGATAGGAAAGATACAAAACTTAAAATAACTGTTAATAAACTTAAGATAAACCTTACAAGGGGTATGACCTCCTTTAATTGCAATGGTTGCGTTGCACCGACTATCGTTACCAAACACCGAATTATCTCCCACTTTTGGGGTAAGAGCTCCCATTCTTCAAGAAGCATTTCTTTTAGTTGTTCCATTGTTCTCCGGAGAGTAAGATTGTACTTCTAGGCGTTTTCGTAAAGTATTTTACATATGTTCAATGAGATTTAAATCAGGGAAGCACACGTTATCCATAAAAACAAACACCAATGACAACCGAGAAAAAACGCATGTGGAGAAGGATAACTTCATTACGGTAACGATTTCCTGTAAGTGAATCTGTCGAAACTGGGAAGCTCCATCCGTCCATTCATTATAGTGCTTTCCCATACAAGTAAGCCGGTACCACACAACGGTCTGTTTCCCTAATGTTAGTGGGATGAAAGTATACCCTTAACTTTTTTTATATCAACTGGTTCCGACGATCGTTTGGAATGACTTTCATTGGTAAACAGAACATGATTCCATTGTTGAGGTGTCAAGTCTTTGCATTCTTTACACCACTGTAAGCGTTGTCGCCGATGGGTTGCTTTCAAAGGTATCAACAATTTACGATGGTGCGTGAATAGTTCACCTTTATATAGTCCTCTGTTCACTGACAACTGAGCTAAAATCACTGTAAACTGTAATTGCCCGGCTGCCGCGTCCAACAGCTGAGCAATGCCTGGTTTCGATTTCTTTTCATTTGTTACCGTTCATTTCCTTGACTTGTAAGGATTTGAAGTTCATTGACGTTTATTTTTTTAATTTTAAAACTTTACTATCATCTCTTATTTTCCACTTCCGGCCAGAATTAACGCATGAATATGTTTATGCAAATTATACTTGCCAATGTTTAAGCATTTACGTTGTGGCTTTTTGCCAAGAGCAGAGTTAGAAAGGGAGAGAGTGTGCCGTCTTGCCACTCGACTTCAAGCGAGCTTGTCATCAGTTACTGACCGCCTTTAAGGCCAGATGGTTAACCCTCTTGAAAGTTAAAGGCGTATTGTAGTTTTCTACAGTTTGCGTACTACAGACGTTGTAATTTAAAAGGCCAGTCTCAGTGCTAGTCATCTGTGTAAAATATTAAAAGTTAGCTCTTATTTAAATTTTAGTTAGTTAGCAGTCTTATATTCTTTTACGTTTAGACCACAAGTGGTTGGTCCTTGTATGCCGAAGTTCGGGAACGTTTGTAAAATCGATAACGAAATAAGGGCTAATTTCAACCCTTCTTATCTTTGTTGTATCTTCTACACACGCACGAACATAGCTATTAGAAAGCTCCCTGTTCCTACTCAGGACTCCAGCCATGTTTGCAAAATCAACAAGAAGAAGCACCAGTCCTGATAGAACCACCAACATTTATTACAACTGTACGTGTCCTTTGAAAGGCTTTTCAAGCTTTCGAAAGAATGCACTTACCAACTCTTCGGCGACAGACGTCAAACTACGTCCCTCCTGAAGCTTTCCAACCATTCTTCCACTTGTAAAGGTGTCCTGATGCTTTCTTGTAGTCTTGGTGCAAGTACAATCACAGCTTCACTTGCAGAAGAATGCCAGTAAATGCGCCTTCATGTCTTCTTTTTAAGTTGCCTTGCGATGCAACCCACTGCTTCTCGTATTTTGCGTGCTCTCACATACCCATTGACATCCTGGTGCTGATATTTGCATACGCATTATCTTTCTGCTAAGCTGGCTTTTCATTCTACAGATCGAAAAAAGACCTCTTGAACAATTTCATGGTTGTACGTTGAAATATGAATTTGCTGTTTAAATTTTACACACTAGTGCAGAACCAACTTCCTCAGCTGCAGATGTTCAAATGACACACTTCTGTAGCTGAAGAAGAAAATTCTGCATTTATATTTTCGAAACTAGTCTTAAAAATTTTGACCCTGATTATTCTTGACTTAATACCTCCAATAATCGTTATTCTGCTTCTTACTTTGTCTCAGTTTATGTGTAATTTTCACGCAAATAAATTTTGCATAGTGATAGCTAAAATTTCAAAATGGCAATAAAATTTCTGATACCTTGCAAGCAGAACAGGATTATAGAATTAGGCTTAGAAAAGCTAAGACTGAAACTCAAGGATGTGAACATACGTAACATAGTTCAGGAAATATGGCAATATTTTCCCCGTTAAAGTAACGCTTTATTACACAAAATTTACCATTCAATCAGGAATAGCATAAATAGGCATCAATATGTTTTAAATTGTACGAAAGAATTAATATTATTAAAAATCAAATAAACGGCCCAAGAAGCCCTTATGGAGTAGAATATTTCATAATGTTGAAACAGGAACTTGAAGCACAAGGAAGAACAGGTGACGGAATACTTTTAATCACGTGTTCTCTCCAACATAATTTGAAATTTCATAGCAGGCTTGCAGCTGATAAAGTAATGCTCTGTCGTTAAAAGTATTTCATAAGCTTGCAGATGTGTAAGTATACATGTAGGAAATGATAACTATTATTTGAATATAAGAATTAGAAACTGGCGTACATTTACGCAGCCGACCTTCAACTGTTTTGCATCTTTGGGAAAAATTATGGTAATTAGCAATCTTTCTGCAATAAATACAGCTACAGAAAAAAGTGGTAATGATTTTCGACTCCTCGGGTGGCATAAAATGTTTGGACCGGCTTTATAATAGAAGGAAATCTGTTACAAAATAAATAATTAACGTGCATTCAAGAACCCGATGCAAACCATTAAAAGGGGACCTCGATTAAGACCCTTTAGGTTCAGAGGCAAGTTGATTTCTCAAGGACATTCCAAAGCCTATTTTCCTTCTTTATGTGGGGGAAAAACAGGAATACAGGGAATTATAAAATCAATGACTTTCAAATCTTCTGAAACCTAATGCTGTAGGTCCTGGTTTTGTGGCCTTAAGAAATAATGAAACTCTGATTATTATCAAGTGAATCATCCAAGTCCTTATAGACTGACCATCACCAACATTTCTTACAACTGTACGTGTCCTTTGAAAGGCTCTCCAAGCTTTCGAAAGAATGCACTTACCATCTCTTCGGCGACAGATGTCAAACTGCGTCCTCCCTGAAGCTCGCCAATCATTCTACCACTTGTAAAGGTGTCCTGATGTTTTCTGATAGGCCTGGTGCAAGTAAAATCTCAACTTCACTTGCAGAGGAATGCCAGTAAATGCGCAATCAATCAATGACTTTCAAACCTTCTGAAACCTGATGCTGTAGGTCCTGGTTTTGTGGCCTTAAGAAATAATGAAACTCTGATTATTATCAAGTGAATCATCCAAGTACGGGAAGCTCAAAAAGCTTTTTGCAAATTAGAAGAGTAATTTGCTTTTAGTAATAATATGTGAAATTAGAAAGGGAAAAAAAACACTTTTATCTCCAGTTCGCGAGACTGCTTATCAGAAATTCTAAAGATAGATTGTTTTTAAGTATTTTTAAGCCTAAAGGAACATTAGTCCAAAGCTCTCGAAACGTATATGTGTATGTTCCTTCTGGGCTATTTTAAAATTTTTATTTAGATTTTTATTTTTTAATTATTTCAAACTGAAATCAAGATTTTGTTTAGAGAAAACAGGATATATAAATAAATGTTTTATGCTTAAAATCTGTACTTTTTTTAAATACTGATGGAAAAAAAAGAACTACATTCAAATATAATATTCTGGCAACTAAAACATCCTTTAATGTAAATAAATTAATAATCTGATTATTATTTTCATGTGAATTAATATTAGACATTATTTTTAAAGCAGCGTTCTCATTTCAAAAATCTCACAGAAACAATTTTGCAATTTTAGTTTCAGAATGACTAAACGTGTTGTAACTATTTTTATTTCCAGAGCGCGAGACTGTCGATCGGAAATTCTAAAGATATGCTATTTTTAAATATTTTGTCATTTTGCTGTTGAATCGAAGTTTATGGGGCATAAGAGCCAAGAACGTGATCTTTAAGCAACAAAGCAAATGCACAACGCGTGATTAATAAAAAGACAAAAAAAGTTTTGTTTTTATGTTTTTATTAAACATTAATTTTTAGTACATGATTTTGAATTTATTATAAAAAATAATAGGTCTAACTTTCAAATTGAAGGTTTTAAGTAATGAGGATGACCAAGCTTGAAGGACTTGTATAAGTATCAAATGGAAAAAGAAAAGCATTTCCATAATCAATTAAAGTTGACGCTATCGTCTGAAATAGACTATATCGAACAAAACCTCGTAAAAATTACGGCGGTGAAAAAAGTTTAATTTTAATAAATTTTTCCTACAATTTGCTTGTAAAAAATAAATAAGGAACGGATAAATTTAAATTCTAAGAAAGAATTTATTTATAATCATTAAATGCCCTAATTATTACATTTTTTATTTTTAGCTCAAGGATGTTAAGGGACATTAAACATTTTGCGTTGAATCACTATAAATGGCGCATCACTTTTCCAATTGCTGCCACCATATTTTATCATCCTGTATTATATTTAAAGAAATTAAATAATAAAGAATCTGCATGCATGTATGCATGTTTCTCGCACTATGAAAAAAACAACTGTATCTAGAAACATCAAATTTTGAATAATGTAAACCCCCACCCTAACATGGGCATCTGAAAGCCCGAATTTCGATTTTGTTTTATTGCCTGTTTCATACTTTGTAAAACCTTAACGAATTTTTGATTAAAAAACTGAACGATTTCAAAGGGAGCGGTGGCAACGCTGTATAGAATTAAGACATTTTTATTCCCAGAGCGCGAGACTGTCGATCGGAAATTCTAAAGATATGCTATTTTTAAATATTTTGTCATTTTGCTGTTGGATCCAGTTTTATGGGGCGTAAACACCAAAAACGTGATGTTTAATAAACAAAGGAAACGCACAAAGCGTGAATAATAAAAAGACAAAAAAAAGTTATTCAAAGCCATCTTAGTAAAAAAACTGACATTGATATTATTGCGTGCGTAAGAGTTCGTTATGGATTGAATGCACAAGTCGTTAAAAAGTTAACAAAAATTTATTCTTTCCACAAGAAATAAATCAAAATGCTGAAATATTTCTTCAGAGATATTCGTACAATATCGCAATATCTCAAACGTTAAACAAAACTCAATTCAGAAACAGAGAAACTAATTATATCTCACAGCGAAATCGCTGCAATCAATGACAGCATTAAGTAAACAAACAATTCGCTTAAAACAGCTACAACTACAACTGAGATGAGGGGTTTAATTTCGGCTTTTATAAGCTGTTTAATTATTTACTAGAATATTTTGGTAAAACCTCGAATTTTCTCGATAGTTGTGGATGGCCACAGTAATTACGAGATATTTGTTTATTGAATATTAAATGTATGCGCTCTAGCATTTTTCCTTTTCCGACGTAGCTAAATCGTCTGCGTTGCACGAAAAAATAAAACTACACTCACGTTTGTGAAAATTGCAACACCATGAAGGACTTACGCGAGTGAGCTGAAATTTTCAGGAAATGCAAAGTAGCGCATGATATGCAAATGATTAGAATTGCAAATCCGTAGCGCATGCGTATGCTGAGCAGCGCCCTCTGAACGGCTGATGGATCCGAATAAATAGACGGCTGTAGCGAGGCGTGTATGGTTATCGGTGGTTATCTGCTAGTGGTAAACGTTAACTCAATCTGTACTTATGCCTCGTCGACGAAAGAGAGCGAGATTTGAACAACTTACAGAGTTTGAACGAGGGAGAATCATCGGCCTTCGTGAAGCTGGATTCTCGTATCGTGCAGTAGCCTCTCGTGTGCAGCGTAACAGCAGCACAGTGATGCGCGTTTGGAAGCAGTGGACGGACGAGTGTCGGACAACTCGGAAATCCGGGAGTGGACCCCGAAATGTGACGTCAGCTCGCGATGATAGACACCTGGTCCGCATGGCGCGGACGGACCGTACAGCTTCCTCTAGACAATTGGCAGCACTGTGGTCAATAGCTACAGGTGTTTCATTGTGTGCTTCATCAATTCGTAGACGTCTGCTGCAGTGTGGACTGCGCGCACGGACTCCTTTATACAGGATCCCCCTAACGCACGACCATCGCCGCCTGCGGCTACAATGGGCCAATCAGCATAGAGACTGGCGTGCTGATTGGCAGCATGTCGTGTTTTCTGACGAATCCCGCTTTAATTTGTGGTACCATGATGGCCGCATTCGTGTCAGACGCTATGCCGGTGAACGCCACCTTCCGGAGTGCATTATCGAACGCCACAGTGGACGAACACCCGGAGTTATGGTCTGGGGCGCCATAGCATATCATAGACGATCTCAATTGCTACGAATTGTGGGCAATCTGAACAGCAACCGGTATATCCGTGAAGTTCTACAGCCCGAAGCTGTTCCCTTCCTTCAAAGCTTGCCAGGCGCTGTATTTCAACAGGACAATGCCCGCCCTCATACTGCTCGGATTGTTAAATCCTTCTTTGCAGCGCAGCAGGTACAGCTTCTTCCTTGGCCTGCGTGTTCCCCGGATATGTCGCCAATTGAACATGTGTGGGATGTCATTGGTTGGCGTCTTGCTCGTGATCCTCGTCCTGTTGCGTCTGCAGACGAACTTTGGGTACGCGTACAAACGATATGGAATGCTCTTCCTCAGTCAGACATTCAAACTTTGTTTGACTCCATGCCACGTCGTGTAGCAGCACTTATTGCGGCGCGTGGTGGCCACACAAAATACTGATTCTGATCTCTTGTTGTTGTTTGTTTGCTTTGGACATTTAATCATTTATTTGTACCACTACCACTCAACTGTGTATTAAATTGCATTCAATTATGAGGATTCCTTCTTGGTGTTGCAATTTTCACAAACGTGAGTGTATTTTAATTACAATTCTAAATAAATGGTGAAATAAATATGAAATCTGTAACAATATGATGAACTGAGAAAAGACAGGAAACAAAAACACAAAAATGTGTGCTAACACTTAACACTGCATCGAGAATTCCAAACGTATACTGCTATACTGCTTTTGAAATTTTCGTAATTTTGCTGTTGAATTCTGCTTGGCGTGAGTGCAAAGAAAATTATGCTTAATGACAAAAAGCAAAAAATAAAAAAAAAATGGATTTGTAGGCATGAGTGTAACAGCAGATTGGTAACGTAGAAAATCTTAACAAACCTTTTTGGGCAACCGTTAAATCTGAAACTTTTGGCATTTATTATTATTATTATTAAATTTTTAAATTTGAGTACCTTCAAACTTTAGAAAATATTTGAAATCTGAATCGGTTTCTTATATCAGTATAGCTGGCCACTTGAAGCACATCTTCAGAAAAAGAATTAAAGACTATTAAAACAAATATATGCTGGTGGCATTGATCGTCAGTGTAGCACATGTAGAATGAATAAATCGAAACCTGCAGCAATTATTGAAAGCAAATAACAATTGCTGACCATACTTGATTTAATATAACTAAACTCACCTGAAAGCTCATATGATCAGTGATTACCAGTTGTGTTTTCTTGGTGACTTACATGTAATATTTATTATCTTCTCAGTATATGTTTATTCCTCTTCTCTTTGTATATTTCTTCAAATCGTTTCCCTTAATGATTTCGCCCTGCCTGTTCTTATTATTTACGTATACTATTTTCTAATGTTACAGGCTGTTCTTCATTCCTATACTACCTGCTTGACTCAGCTGTTTATTCTTTTCAGCTGCATTTTTTTATGAATGGCGGGCACTTGCTTATAACGGCATTGGCCACTACTAAAGCAAGAAGTGGTGACCATTTTATTGTGGAGGCATCTAATAGGCGGTCACCGCTACCTCCTATGAAGGGGCACACAATTCTACATCCATGCCTTCTCCGGTATTCGAACCCGAGCCCTTCAGTATCGCAATCAGGCTCCCCTAACCACTATACTGTCCGGGCGGCTTTCAGCTGCATATTCGGTTTCTACTTTTCGTAGTGTTTACTACTCAAAACTTTTCTTAAAATTTTTGTCGTGATTCCATCTAAGCTTTTATTTGTGATGTTGTATTCAGGCGGAGTGGTCTTCGATTAAGATATGTTATGAGGTATTTCTCCCGCCTTTGTGGCGGCCTCGGCCTCCACAAAGGCGGACAAAGGCGAGCTTTTGTCCTATCTTCGCATGCCTTTGTGGTGAAGGGGTTAGCACGCTAGACGCGTATTCGAGAGGTCCGTGTTTGACGTCCCGGCGAGCGCATCGCTCCTGCTTATAAAAAATACCTAATGTCTTTACAGTGGCGCCCCAACTAAAAAAAGGTGGTCGATGAATGATGATTCTCCACCACCAGGATTTGGCGATTGGGCCCCCTAATCCCCAGTAACCCTTTAAAAGAGGCAGGATATAAGGTATTTATCTCGCCTTCTTGGCATGCCTTCGTGGTGTAGTAGTCAAAAAAATTCTAATGTCTCTACAATGTCACCCATACCAAGAGATCCTCTGTTGCACCAGTACAGCCCATCTACGACCAATATAAATCTTCTTAAAAATATAAAAAAGCAACACGATGAGAACGAAATTAAAGTTTTTTTACTGCGAGACACGTTACTTGCAGTCAAGTGCTGTTAAGCCTGCAAGATCGTCCAAGTAGATTTATATAAAACATCCAAACAACTAATGACAGATAAGCTTTGATAACAGCGCAGAATTAAACGGATATAGTCTGTAAGTAAACAAAACCGATACGAGAGATATTCTATGATCATCTCACCTGACCTTGAAACGGCCTCTAATGCTGGCCTTGGAGATGATATTTAGAGATCTTGATGTGGAACTTGCGTCATTCGATAAAGATACGGTTTCTTGCAAAGTCAAGTTTAATATTATAAAAATGATTAAAATAAATATATGCACTGTGTAGATCATGAGCCAAAACAAGATTTCTCAGCTTGCAGATGAATACATTCTCACTTTTCTTAATTTTTAGAGCATCATAAACAATGTGCATCTTTATAAATGCTATATTTTTTACGGATCTTTACATATTCGAAATCAATATCATTTCCTGACTTTAAAATTTAAAGAATTAGAACTTGTGATATATGTGTTAATAAGTTCGGTATACTTCAAAGTGTTTTCCAAAGAAAAGTTCGTTTCTTAGAGAAATAGTCTAAAACTAGTAGCCCGCGGGCTGCCTACGATCCGCAGATGCACTTCCTGCAAATTAATTTCAATTATTATAACAAGAATTTGAAGAAAATGTTTACCATTTTAATCATTTTGAATTAAAATTTATGTTATTTTCATTATGTTACGTTATTTTCATTTACGTTATTTCCAAAAACGAAAACGAGTAACTCTCCAGAAAAATTCTACAAATCGATTCTACAAATGGAAATAATCAATTTAAGCTGTTATATAAATCTTATTTAAAATTTGGAGATACAGATTTGATTAACTACTGATGATTATTCCTATCTGCCAGAAAATAAATAACCTCAGTTACAAATTTCTGCAATAAGAACAGTCACATTGTTTCGGAGTACATTTATAAATGAACAGTTTCTTCTGCAGTTGAAAATTTATGAATCTAAAGAAAGAACTAGACTGACCGATGATAGTCTACAATTCGACATAAAGACAGTTTATGTAATTTATTTTCCAAGATTACGCATTTGATCAAAAAAAGCTATCCGCTGTTGTAGCTGAAAGCTGTAGTACAAAATCTGATGTGTACACCAGATGACTTAATTGTATGTAATATTAAATTATACCCATTTTTTGCTGCATTTCATTTAAACATTTTATATTTCCTCCAATTTCATTAGAGATAAATTTCTCATTCAATTAATTCAGTTCTCACTTCGCGTCAGGGCAAAAATACATAAAATATCTTCATAAAAAATTGAAAAATATAGAAAAATATAAAACACCAAATACAGTTAAAAACAATTAAAAGAACAATTTCTACAATTAAAATTACAGTGTCTACGCAAGAAAAAGCAATTCGGCCAATGGGCAAGAAGGCAGATTTTTCGTTGCACAAAACTGAAAGTTTGCTTTTAGTCCCACTCGGCGAACAGACATTGAAGGTGCAGAAGCTGACTTAATTCACTATTCTGATAAGTTTGAGATGTAAACAAATATGGCTGCTATGGTAAAAAATCAGCTTAGAAGCACTTAAACAACTTTTAACTTGTTGACAATTCTGCAATTGTTATATGCAGATTAGCTAAAAAAGACTAACTATGCAAGTTAACTAAAAGGCATAAAAGCCTTAACCGTAAGCTACGAACAACATAAATCAGTCCTTTTTAAAGAAAAAAATGCGCAATTTACCAACATTTAAGAATAAAAAAACTGAGCTCACTGAGCCGAGTAACAAAGTGATTATATATATAGTATATATAGTAGTAGTATTACATATATATATATATATACTTTTTGTACAGCCGTTTGCGACTAAAACGGGAGGTGCGCAATCACATGTTATAAGAGTCCTATATACAAAATTACAATGTTCTCAGGCTACACGTTTTTGAGTTATTCGAGATACATGCCTACGTACGTACGTACTCACGAAAAAATCTTTTCTGAATCCATTTTAAATCAGGTTTATAAGTCGTTTGGGGGAAAAAGCTTCCTTTATTCTGCCCTTACGTACAGATGTCAGGTGAAAACAACGTTAAATGCATTCGATAGCGGTCAAAATGGATACTTTCGTTGAAATATAATACCTGAAAATTTTGAACATTACCAAACTTCCTTTACTACGTACAAGGGAGTGAAAATAAAGAAATTTGTAATTATTTATCTCTAAACACACATGAATTTTTTCTGCATGCGTCGAAGAAAACTTTGAAAAAAAAAAAGAATATGTTGCAATTTACTTATTCTCAAATTTTGTCCTGCTTCGAAAGTTTACATGATTTTGTTCACTTTAAGTAAGTTATTCGCTTGTTAATTTTACATATTAGAATTATTAGATATAAATGTTAGTCTGCAAATTTAATACTTATAGCAGTCAACACGTTTCAATTAGGAAGTACAACAAACACAAATTTCTTGCAGTCTTTCTTGAGCTCTAGATTTCAGACACAAGCTCAGGTCGTCTTATCGATTCATGTCTGAGTGAGTGTACCAGGACGTACGTTAATGTACTTAGAGTGACTGTACTAGGATGAAAAACGATAGGACGTACGCTAGTCTTGTGAACAGTTGATTCGAATTGCTGTTGCAAAGTAGCAGACATGGATTACTGCAGCAACGTTTTGCTGTAATTATTTTAACAGTGAAAAAAAGATAATTTGAATCAGCTTGAAGATTCAGAATCAAACTTGTGGCAAATGTTAGATAGCTAACAAAAGATAAAGGCTTCTCTTACGACTTTGTATAATTTTAAGTTTCTCACAGAAATTGGAAATTGGAAGCATTATGTTTAAAAAAAAAACGAAAGATGGTAAGCTTTGCAACATGCGAATGATTTTCTTGTGTACCTGTCCCAACGAACTAGAACAAATTCCGGTAAAAATCGACATGTTATAGTAGTGCTGATTCCACACTACATGTTATAGTAATGCTGATTGATTTGGAATCCGCACTTCTAGCTATGGAGCACCTTCTTCTGTCAATACGAGTACATCTTTCTGCAAGGATACAGATTCTATCAGTTTTACTTTTTTGTACAAATTAAAAGAAATATTTTAACCGCGAGATATTTCGGGTACCATATATCAACGAAACTATCTATTCTGACTGCTCCCGAATCTATTTAAACCATGTTTTTGCATGACATCTGTACTTACGAACAGGATAAAGGACTGTTTTCCCCAAAATGGATTCAAAAATGAATTTAAAACGTATTCAAAAGAGATTATTTTGGTGATGTCTGTACGTACGTATGTATGTATCTGGCATAATTCAAAAACGAGTAACCTCAGAGCGTTGAAATTTGTATATGGGACTGCTATAACATTAATTTATGCACCTCCGTCTTTTGGTTGCAATCGACCTCACCAGAAGTATATGGTATGTGTATGTATATACTCACTTTATAAATGTACATGTATATACCAACTTTGTTAGCTGCCTCGGTGAATTCTATTTTTTTTTTATTCTTACATGTTGACAAATTGTACATTTTTTTGCTTTAAAATTATTCAGTTATGTTGCTCTTATGCTCCGGACATGGGGTTTATGCATTTAGTTAATCTGAGTGCAGTAGTTGTGCAATTATAAACAATTTAAAAGTTTTTTAAGTGTCACTAAACCTGACGGAACTGCCATTTGTATACATTACAGAACTCTTTGTGGAATAGTGAATTAAGTCAGTTTTTGCATCTTCAGTGTTTTTTACTGAGTGGAACCAAAAGTAAACTCTCAGTTCTGTGCCCCGAATAATCTTCCTTCTTGACCGCTGACCGAATTGCTTGTGTATGCATAAAAACGCTAATTTCAACTGTAGAAATTGCTTTCTTAACCGTTTTAACGGCATTTGGTGTTTTACGTTTTTCTGTATTTTACAATTTTTAATGAAGATGGTTTGAGATTTATTACCTTGCCTCGAACTGAAAACTGAATTAATTGAATGAGAAATATATCTCTAATGAAATTCGAGGAAATAAGTTTAAATGAAATGCATAAAAAATGTGTGTAATTTAATAGGCCGTACAAGAAAGTCATGTGGTGTCCACACCAGATTTTTTTCATATTGAAATACTAAATGTAATTGTGTTTAGTTCATTTCTTACGCTTAATTAAATGGGGGGAAATGACATTGTATTCGATAAATATTTAGTGTTTCAATGATAAATTGCATATCGTTATTTGAAAATGGTTTTCTACAGGTGTATTATGACGTTTTATATCCACCAATTCTCCACAAAAAGGCTAAGTTTTAATTACCTTTTTGCTTACCAAATTGCGAATTTCCTTCCATAAAAAAAATCCGGGTTTTAGTTAATTAATTTATTTGTGACGTATTTTCAGCGGGTGTTTCAAAATAAGGTGTGTTCTTGCTTTCATCGCCCGTCTGATCAATTATTTTCCACAAAAACTAATTTTGGAAACATCCTGGTGTCTTCTATACGCCCCGCATTCTAATTCCAACTCATCAAGGACGAAGTCAAAGAGGAACAAACGAAACCTTGCTGTGAAGGAAGGATTTTCAGGCTGTATCAGTGGCTACAACCTCAAGGACTTCAAAGACCGACCAAATGCGACTGAACCCAGTCAGGTTTTGTATTCAGTTTACGGAAAATGATGATTGATTTGAGCAACTGCTCTACCAAGAATATTCTTAAATTTATAAATTACTTCCTAACCATATAATATTCCATATACCATTCCAATATTCCTGATATAAGTATGTAATTTGATCAAACAAATGTAACTTTGCAGTTTTGTCTTACGTTATATTACCTTACCTGTCGAAGTTTATGACCATTTAAAAGAAATGCTGAAATTTCACAGTACACGCAATTTTTAATTTTTCATCCACGCAGCTTTGCATATTGCTAGTTCTAAGAGGTTTCGAAATTTTAAGATGCAAAGCTATGTATCATAAATTGTAAGCAAACTTTAAAAACTAAAGCGAATTATCGCTAGATCTAAAATAATTAAAACTTGAGAAGGGTATAAAAGACCCTTCTATTTACAACTAAGAACAGAAAGCATACTTGATTCTTACAGCTCAGATAGCACTTGTGCTGAGATAAATGAATAATCAAGTATAAACTTAAACTCAAGTAAGCCTGTATCCGAAAGCTGTACAAATCAATCTAACGCGAAGTTGGTTTTCAAATCATAGATATTAAAAGCATAGGTATTGTTACGAAATGCCCAGGAGCGGTAAGATGGCTTCTCCGCAAAGCAGGTTTAGGGTTGCCATCAAGGGGATGTAGGGTTGCCACATTTGGCGAGAAATCGCCCATTTGGCGACAAAATTGGCGATATGCTATAGACGCATGGAGAACCTTCTAGAACGAATTCTTCCTGGTTTAGCCCAGAACTTTCTCGAACATAACCCAAAAACTATATAAACCCTGCTGGTACGCGGAGAGGGAGTCAGTTGCTTCGGTGCGACTCAGTTGGGTCAGTGCATAGTCTAGTGCCGAGTTGGTCGTCGAGTGCATCGAGCGAGTTTAGTGGTGGGTAGTGGCAAAACGCAGTAGTGGAAACGGGCCTTTAGAGTATGTTGAGCTTCGGGAACGACTGAACAGAGTCGGGAGCTGTATACTCTAGCGTATCGTCGAGTGCATCGCGAGTTCTAGCGTGAAGAGTCTCGAGAGTACGTGGAGTTCCGAGAACGACCGAGCAGAGTCGGGAACTGTACTCTGGTGCTTTGCTATGAAGCCGTCTTAACCGTTATAGCCTGAAGGCTGTGTCGCTGATTGTCTCAGAGTATTTATAGTTGTTAGTTGACGACTGTAAAAGTGATTTTGGAGTTGTCTTGAGAAATACTGGCCAATAAAGTGTGTTTTGATACTCCGTCGAGTGTCGTCGTTATTCACTCTAAATCCACCAACCCTTGAAGAGAAAAACGTAACAATATGAAATCGGCAATTGTAATGCAATGCCGAATTTTATCTTGCAAATCTTATCTGAGCTAGCAGCAATGTGACCTCAAGAGGCAGACTGCAGAACGTACTCTGTCTGACAATCTAAAAACTTCAGATTCAATACACGCTAGCTGATTTGCATTCTGGCGAGAAACCAAATGGAAGCAGTGACAGTAAAGATCCAGAACATACAATAACTGGATTAATAATACAAAGGGATTTTACAAAGCTTTTAATTTAGTTTGCAAATTAAAATAGTATGTAAACTTTACCTCAAGTTTGTAACAGTTATTTTTAAGCTCCTTTCTTATCTCTCCTAATTTCAGCATACAATTCCTTACCAGAATGAGTTTTTCGAATCGCGTTAAATGCAAATGAGTAGCAGATAGTATTTCAGTCGAAGTGACTTCGGTAGAGAGAATTAGGATTCCTGAATCTCACGCGTTTACCCTTTAGCTACGTGTCTCTAAGCTGTTGCTACGCTCGGCCGTACTCCGTGCCTTTGATAGTTTCGCTAGCTAATTTAATGTTATGGGCCAACTAGTTTAGAATTGTGTTAGCTTCGGTTAAATCTTTTTAGTTGGTCATTAGTTAAGTTCTTATTTCTTTAAGCCCAAGTGGAGGCTTTGTTGTACCAAGTGGTACCTTTGTTGTACTTTCAAGCCCAAGTGGAGGCTTTGTTGTATGCTCTGAGAAAGGAGCCCTCTGTGAATCTTTATTTTGAGCAATAAAGGGTAATTAAACCTTCTTGAGTTTACGTCTTTGTTTCTAAACTTAAGCAATTATTCGCTTATCTGTTCACTAGGTTCCTACACATTTAGTTATAAGATAAGAAGTGAGGATCTCTGCAAGCATATCGCTTGAAAACAGAGCGATTATATCTTTATTTTTTATATGTTTATTTTATGTAATATGTTTATTTTTTAATATTCTAAGAATTTGTTTTATTTTTTTACTATTGTAGATACTTGTTATATCTTTTTTAGTCCAAAAGATATAAAATTACGACCTTTTTATATGATTTGCATACCAAAGGATATATATTTTATAATTTGTTTAAAATATAATTTACAAAAAATTTAACTGATAATTTTTGAAGAAATCCGAACCATAATGTAACTAATAGGGGACGTTTTTAACGACGTATGTTACATATCTCGGTTATAAAATAATTGTTGTGCGCTGCCTAACGATGAATTGCAATATTTTAGCATTAGTTCCCTCACTATATTTTCTTTCTTTTTCAATTGAACACTGCAACGTTTTCGTAGTTAAGGGGTCAGGAGAATGTTCATAGGATGCACGTGAGTGAGCAAAACTTTAAAAAAGGGAACCGAGTGAAATTCCTCAATTTATGCTTATTGAAATAGTGTTAATTTATTCCTTTGGAATAAATAATTTAAAATTAGAATCTTTATTAGAAAAATATTTATTATTTGGGCAGAGTTCGCATTTTTTTTTTTCATCGAATTATTTCGTACCAATTACATTTACACATGGATCGGACTAAAATGTCGCCAAATGGTTTCAAGTTTAGCGAATTTTGGCGATTTCTTGCCGAATTCGGCGACCAAAATTACTTGCGAAACGAGCTTGACACTGTCCCCATTTACCTCTCTGTTAAATAAATCCCTATTTTTTCGGCGATGCTTCTCATTCTGAAACCTTTCGTGTTATATTATGCAAGATATATTACAATATTTATATATAATTTCCCCAAAATTATTTACATTTATATAAAATTCGTAACTGTATTTGTTTTTAAACAGTTTATTATATAAGTAAGAGCAGCAGTGTTATAATCTGAGAAACAAAAGATTTTGTTCCGCAGGATTTTGCCACAGCTTACGTAATTGGCTGCTTTTTAGCGGCACAGATGACTAATGAGGTGACATCATGTCATAAGTTAGAGAAAAATATATAAACACTAAGCTACAGAAGTTTCTAATTCTAAATCTCAAGAAGAAGCAATAGAATTATCTAATTTAGATGTATCATTGGCAATCTGAAATTAAAAGCAAGACTAATGCTCACCTTCCAGGCATTATTTCCTCATTTTACGAAAAGGAGGTAGGTTTGTTTTCAGTGACACGTAACTCACGTTTATTTCACTACACCGCCCCGTTTTCGTTATGTCATTATTCCAAGCACGTGCTGATGCAGACACGAATATTGAAAGGCTTTGTGATGTTGGTAATTTAGTCCCTGGCGTGGGACAACTGCTTGATGAATGAAAAAAGGCGAATGGAATACTAAGTATATTTTCAGGAATTGGGTAATAAACGTATATGGGATCTAAATTCATTGATGGTGTTGGAGAGGAAAATCATTGGACTTAAGCTAAATAAACATAAATTATCGGATAACAATAAAAATTACAGAAAAATCCAACAGGTTGTTGCTAAATTTAGAGCCAACGCCTTAATGCTCAACTAAAATGTCCTTCATCATGCATACACAATAATGTATTAACATGAAAATACATCTACACCCGTAGACAACCATCTCAAAAAGTAATTAGTTTTTCTGAGGATATAAGCATCTACTGAATATCACCAGTAGTTATGTTCTCTTTAAGGCCATAACATTCAAAGAAGATCAGCTATCCAAACCAGATAGAGGTTAGTGACTCTAAGCCTAATTTTTCTTACCATAGCAGCCATATTTGTTTACATTTGAATCTTAGCAGAATAGTGAATTAAATCTTTCTGCACCTTCAGTGTCTTTTTGCCGAGTGGGACCGAAAGGAAACTTTTAGTTTTGTGCATCGAAAAATCTGATTTCTTGCCTTCTGGCCGAATTGCTTGTTTGTGCGTAGAAAATGTAATTCTAATTGTAAAAATTGTTCTTTTAATTGTTTTAACTGTATTTGGTGTTTTATGTTTTTCTATAGCTTTCAATTTTTAATGAAGATATTTTCAGTTTTTATGATTTTTGCCTTGCCGCGAAGGGAGAACTGAATTAATGGAAGAAGAAATATATCTCTAATTAATTCGAGGATATAAGTTGAAATGAAATGCAAAATGCAGCACAAAATGCGTATAATTTAATATTCCGTATAAGGAAGTCATGTGGTCAGATTTTTTTACTTTAATTGCAAGCACACCTATTTTTAATCTCAAAGGTCAACATCTAACAAGTTCAATATTTTAAGTTCCAGTTTGCCTAAATTTAATTAAATATCTACAATAGTAATTTTTGAAGCTTCCAGTTGTTCGTAGTTCTGAATATTAGCTGCGATTAAGATCGCTGTTCCAAGATGAGATTAAAATTTAACCATATCTAATGATGATACCCATCATCAATTTCAATTTCTGTCAAAACTGCACTATCACTGTATCACTGAAGAAACTGGATTAGTTTCAAAACGAAGCCCTTCAAAGAATCACAGATGTTCCGTATTTCACACGGTACTCTTTTGTGCGTCAAACCTTGCATAGTAATTATCTGAATAATTTATTCCTTGCATGTCACACTGTTTTTTCAAACGTATGAAGAATTCCAAACACCGAAAACTTTGTTTAATGGCGAATCATGATCGTATTATTGACTTTATACACCCTAGGACAAATTTTGTTTTGAAATGGTGCTTGATAATGAATGTATATATATGAGCTTCTTTTGTGGTATGACCCTCTTGCGTAAACAAGCGCGAAATTATGCAATTTCGTTGGCAACCTTTTTAATGTTTCTCACGTTCGTACCCTTCAGGGATAGGAAACAAGTTCCAATACAAATAAGTTTTTTTGTTGTTAGTTTAAAAGAAAAATTGTTACGGATGTTTATGAATTTCCCGCTTTAAGATTACCATATTAATGACACCTTTCGAGTTAAACTGAAATCTAAAGGATTAATATAATTTTTAAGTTATGTGTTTTGTATTTAATTTAAATTTGATACATACGTATAGTAATCAAATTTCATTTGCGTACTTTTATTTCTGCCTTTTTTTAGATCTAAGGTTTTAATTTATTCATCTGGATATTTAGTCATTCTGTTTCTGTATTTCGTATTCACACCTAGTTACCCTAGTCAAGCGGAATACAACTTTAACATCTCAATGATATGTTGATGAAATTTGGTGGCCTTTTGCGTAACGCTTTGTATCACACCATCTCGGTACCATTTTACAACAGGAAGGCCAATTTTCCAACTAAACCTAGATCCCATACGGCTCGCCATACTTCTGCACTTGTCTGTGAGCTGTCTTCAAACTGTTGTTTTTATCCAGCAAGGTCACAAGACCTTTCGCCACTCGAAGTATAGGATATGGTAGGCCGCCAAATTCGGGCAACTCAAAGTGTCTCAGATGTAAAGCAGTTGGAATGCCTGGCAGAAGGTATCGCAAGATGAGGTTAAGAATCGCTACCACCCCTTACCTCAACGTTTGGAAGCATGCATCACCAGCAGTTTGCTGATTTGACAAGTTTCTGCTTTTATTGCTGGCTGGTTTCACCATTTGCTGATATGAACACCCAATGTGCAACTACTACCCACTGATATTCCCAATAGCTTTGAATTTTTAATCATTTTATTACTTGTGTATGAGCATTACGCATATTTAATTTCAATAAAAACACTCATTTTCTTTCTGGTGCTTCTTTTTACTTCCTTGTACGAAGTAGTGCAATCGCTAAAAATTTCGGGTATGATATTTCAACGAAAATATCCATTTTGACCACTATCGAATGCAAGTTAACGATGTTTTTGAGTGACATCTCTGCGTAACGCCAAAATAAAGAACTCTTTTTTTCCAAAAAACTGATTAAAAAATGGATTTAGAAGAGATTTTTTTCGTGACGTGTGTACGTACATGCGTACGTAGGTACGTATGTGTGTATCTTGCATAACTCAAGAACAAGTGGCCTCAGAACATTGAGATTTTGTACATGGAACTGCTATAACATGTAGTTGTGCACCTTTCCTTTTGGTTGCTGTTGGCCGCACCAAAAGTATATAAATATATATGTATAGATATATACAGCCATTACTCACCTCGGCGAGATTATTTCTATTTATTTATTTTTTTTATTTTTATTTTTATATGCTGGTAAATTGTTGCACTTTTTGCTTTAAAATGATTGAATTATGTTGTTATTATCTTCCGGTTAAAGTTTTTATGCCTTTAGTTAATCCAATGGTTGTAGAATGATGGCAATAATAATCCAATGGCATGCAATAGTTGTAGAATTATGAATAATTTAAAAATTGATTAAGAGCAATTAATCCTGATAGAGCAGCCATTTTTGTTTAAGTTTGAAACTTAGCAGAATAATGAATTAAGTCAGTATCTGCGCCCTCTGTGTCTTTTAGCCGTGTGGGACCAAAAGTAAACTTTAAGTTTTGTGCACCGAAAAATCTGTGTTCTTGCCGGCTGGCCGAATTGCTTGTTTTGGCGTAGACAGTCTAACTAATTGTAAAAGTTGTTTTTCCTTTAATTGTTTTTCACTGTATTTGGTGTTTTATGTTCTTCTATATTCTTCAATTTTTAATGAAAATATTTTGAGTTTTTATTCATTTTTGCCTTGCAGCGAAGTGGGAATTGAATTAATTGAATGAGAAATATATCTCTAAAGAAATTCGGGGAAATAAGTTTAAATGAAATGCAGAAATAAATGCGGATAATTTAATAAGCCGTAAGTCATCCGGTGTCCACATCAGATCTTTTTTTTTTTTAACCCAAAGGAAGGTTAAGTCAGAAGGGCAATTAGTCTCGAACCTGGATTTTGCGTTGAATCACTATAAATACGTAGAGCCATCATATTTTGAATACCGTAATTCTACACCCGAATATGGGCACCTGGAAATAAGAATTTTGAATATGTTTTATTATCTACTTCGTATTTCGTAAAATTTTAACCGACTTTCGGATTCACAAATTGAACAATTCCAAAACGAGCAACGGCAACACTGTACGGGGAAAAAAATCTCTAGGGCACGAGACCATCTACCGGAAATTATACATTTATGCTGTTTTTAAATATTTTGTGTTACTGCCGCTGAATTGAATTTTATGTGGCTTAAGTTTTAAGAACATGATGTTTAATAAATAAAGGTAACACATGGAACGTTAAAAAACGCCCCTTTTGGGCTTAATTTAAAATCTGAAAGCTTTCAGATTTTTTAAAATATTATTATTATTGCAAAATAAAGTGTTTTAAAGGAAAAAAGAAAGTGATCTTGATGTATAATAACAAAAATTATTCTATTTCTCATATGTGTCTATGTATTTTAAAGTAAATATAGAAAAAATTAAATTTTACGTTCATTGTTTTAAGCCGATTTTTTTCCTTCTGTTCATCAAGTCCGAGAGATCAAAAGTAAGCAAAAGATTCACATATTGTCCTTTTTACTTTCATCTCAATTGCCGATTTTATATAAAAAAATGAAATAAAAATAAATAAAAAAAAATTTGAAGGCTTTCAGATTTTCATAAATGCTTTATAAAATATGAAACAGATAATAAAACAAATTCCAAATTCCAAATTTGGGCTTCCAGATGTCCATATTCGGGTGGAGACGTACGTTATTCAAAATTCGATGGCTCTAGGTACCGTCGTTTTATCACAATGCGGGAAGCATACATATATTTATGCAAAATTTTCATTATTTAACTTCTTTAAATATAAGTAAGTCTCTAGTATTTGGTGGCAACAATTTAAAAAGTGATTCGCCGTTTATAACGAGTCGACGCAAAATGCCAAAACGAAATTAATAGCCCTACTGGGCAAATTGTCCCTTTGGGCTAATAAAATAAATTACATATGTGCTAAAAATGCAACAGATCAAAGGAATGCGTAAAATTTACTTCATGTTTTATCTCAAATGCTTTTGCTGTTAAAACTGCAGGCGCTGTAATTTAAAACTGTAAGCACGCAATAATGATATTTCTCATTTTAAAGATTAACAATATACTAATTTAAATACCAGCTATTTTTATGATGAAGTAATTGCAGATATAAAATATTTGTAAGGCGATATAGTTTAAAACAGTTAAAAAGTGTTGAAATTTCAAACAAACAGACTATCGAGAAAGTAGGGTTGCTTTTTATTTTATCTGTGATGTCATGGACATCGTAAAATCCTCGGTGCTTTTATTTACTTTTTATCTTTCTTTTCTCAATGAGCGGACTTTAGTGGAAAATTTGACTATCAATTTTCTTTTTTTTCCTCTTTCCTTTTTTAATTCTTAACTTCAGTTTTTACAACCTTCTTATCATGCTGTTGAGTTCGTCATATATTATGTATGCAAAGTTAAGCTGCACTCACGGGTGTAATCATTTTCTCCATGCTTTTCTCACGCTTATATATTCAGCAATTTTATTGTAAATCGACTTGCAAAATGACTGCGGAGCCGTTGGAAACATCCTACATTTTACGAGTGGTATTTTCAATAATTTATCATCACATTTTAGTTATAATTTTAACCAATAGAAATAGGTTCTCTTTCATATTTTAATAGCAATCCATTCCTGTATGTTGAAATTTCGGCTGTAACGTTATAGAAGCTTACATTTTTTCCACTATTTTCGCGAATAGAAGATTTTTTTGTGATTTCAGGAAAACCAAAATTTTCCCGCAAATTTCACTATTTTTCCTATTACTACTTTAATTTGCGTTTGCATATATTATTCTTCACATTTAAATAAATTTAACACTAACTTTACTTCAGTTTAAAAAACAGAGAAAAATGCCTTTAGAATTCAGTCTGTTTGGGAATCCAAACTAGAACTTTCAAGTTACTGTCCTTCAGGTTTTGTTAATTTTCTGGAATACGATAAAAAATTATTGCCCACAGATATACAAAATAGCCTTCCTCGTTTTTTGAATTCGATTGTTTCGATTCAAAATAATTCCTTTAGTCTAATTATAAAACTGTGCCATTAAATTGTAATGTCTACTTACTTAATTTTCAGAATGACAGCTGAATTAGATGCCGGAACCAGAGAGCAGAAGGGTTAAAAGAACCCTTTACTTAACTCTTTAAAGTTCCTAATGCTTTGACTTGACGCTAACAGACTACGCGTCGCTCGGACGTTAACGCAACTAACAAGAATTAAAATTCAAAGATATTAACACAACAGTAGACTTTTCCCGAGGGATCAGATAATCCTGCTACCTAAAACCGAGTCGAAGTCTCTTGGCAGCAAAGTAAAAGCAGTTACGCCACTTTAACCAGCAATAAATGCAGAAACAGAAGCTCATGCTATAAAGGTATAGTGCTTGCCCACTCTTTTCTTTTACTCAAGATCTCAGTATTTAAACCTTTACTCCTAAGGGTAGAATTCGCATTCCTTCACTCGCGCAACCAAATTTAAATACTCTGGCAATGACAATTAAGGGAATGAAGGCTTGCAGGAAAGACATCATAAATTCAAGTAGTTAGTGAAAATAAATATAAATCTCCACAATATACTTAAATATTCATTATTGGATATTATGTACGCCTTAGCCATAAACTTTAATGAGCATCTCGACCTTATATAATGACAGTTATAATGTTACCGCTAAAGTTCGAAAGTCGTTAACGGGCACATTGCTTAGCTAATCTGCAGATTAACTGCTCTGCTCCGTTAAAGTGCGAAATCAAGAGTTTTCCGCGTTTTACCTAGGTAAGGTGCGCATTAACGGCTTCCGTATCGTTTAAAATGAAAAGTGTTTCAATCACTTCCTTTCCCTCTCCCTCTACTATGTACGTTACCAATTAGGGATTCGCTAACCTGCACTGTGCCTACTAGGCGCTCGTTAAACTGAAAATAAGATCTTTTCTGGAATAGCAGCAATTTTTATGGGCTTAAATTAACGTATTGTTATTTATTTATTGTTATATATTAAAAAATCAAGTTAGTACAATCAAACAATCAACAAATTGGCTCATAGAATTAATGTTTGATTCTTTGTATTTGTTGTTAACGTTTTATTCTTTGATTCTTTGTATTTGTTGTTAAGTTTTATTCTTTGATTCTTTGTTGTTAACGTTTTATTCTTTTATTCTTTGAATTTGTTGTTAACGTTTTATTCTTTGATTCTTTGAATTTGTTGTTAACGTTTTATTCTTTGATTCTTTGTATTTGTTGTTAACGTTTTATTCTTTGATTCTTTGTATTTTAGATCGTTTGATTCTTTGCATTTGTCGTTAACATATTATTCTTTATATTTTAGATCGTTTGTTTCTTTGTATTTTTTGTTAACGTATTGTTACGGATTTCATATTTATTTGGTTATTTATTTGGAATTTTAATTAAAATTGCTTTATTTTCTCTTGAAACGCAGACGATTTTTGAAGAGAAAGCTACGTCAGAAAAATAAAAATAAAAGAGCGCGTGCATTTAATATTTAATAAATAAATATCTAGTAATTACTGTTGCCATCCAGAAAAATCTAGGAAAATCGAGATTGTTCTAGTGATAATTATAAAGCTTATAAAAGTCGAATTGAAACACCTCATCTCAGTTATTGTTGTAGTTGTAGTTGTAGCTGCGTAAAGCGAACTGCTGTTTGTTTACTTAATGCTGTAGCGATTTCGCTGTGGATAGAATTAGTTTATCTGTTTTGAATTGAGTTTTGCTAAACGTTTGAGATATCGTGATATTGTGCGAATATCTCTGAAGAAATATTTCAGCATTTTGATTTATTTCTTGTTGAAAGAATAAATTTTTGTTAACTTTTTAACGACTTGTGCATTCAATCCATAACGAACCCGTAAGCACGCAACAGTATTATTCTTTGATTCTTTGTATTTTAGATCGTCTTATTCCTCCTATTAAAGTTTTTAATTGATTGATGCTTAACTATATAAACTAACTATATTTGTTGATTGTTTGATTGCATTGTCTTGTTGTCATTATATATCTAACTATATTTGTTGATTGTTTGATTGCATTGTCTTGTTCTTTAGATATCGAATAATATAGTATATAACCTTATGTTAATTTAAGCATACAGAAACGTTGTTGTTGTTCAAACGAAGATCTTATTTTCATATTAAAGAGTGCCTTATAGGTAATGTGCAGATTATCTAGGTAATTCGAAGATGACTCAGGTAATTTGAGAAATGAAATAATTTTCCGCACTTTAACGGATCACTCTAGTTAGTCTGCAGATTAACTAGATAATCTGCAGAATAACTGATTTCTGCACTTTAGAGGTAACAATTACATTACCAGAATATGATTAGCTAAAAAGTGCAAGCTAATATTTGTTTAGTTATGTAGTAGTTATGTCTATTACTGCTATATAGAGAGAAAATGTCTTTCCCTTTTGCCGGAAATGCGAATTCTATTGCAAATTCTTGACCACTAGTACAAATCACAGGATGAAAAAATTTCGTGAAATTTTATAATTTTACTCGCAACTGCTGAGCAAAATTTGTCATTTATTCCTATGATTAAATTACTGGCCAAATTACAATACACGAAAGCATTTGATACTGCTACAGTAATATGACTCCTTCCTTACGAGAAATATGCTCTGGGCTAACTTATTTATGTTAAGTAAACCTTTCACAGTCTTTAAAGAATACAGTATTCATAGACTCATAATCACACCTCATCTTCAATGCAATGCAATGATTTTAAAATTATTTAGAATAAGCTTTGGTTTTAGTATTTTCTAGAAAGGAATATTTTAAGACTTTTTCAAATAGTATAAGAGATGCAATTAGGTATTACATAGAAAGAATCAAATCTTTTTCCTTCCTGTGTTATTTGTGAAAATGTGAATAACTTCATTATTTTCTAATACTCGTACTTCTTTCATACTCTCATAGTATTTGTTATAAATTATTCATCACTTAGCGATATGATAACTAAGAGGAAAATATAGATATTCCTCTCTCTCTCTCTCTGAGCGGTTACTAACATTCTAGATACTGCGTAATGAGCAGTTTTATTTTTTTACAAAATAGCTTAAAATGTTTCTGTGCAAAGCCATGCAAGGATAAAACGTGTCTTCAAAAATGATAAATTGCGAATGCAGTATAAGACAACTTACGTAGACTATAATAAACCGATTAATTATAAAATATTATGTTAAATTAACAACAGCAATAATAAATAAATAAATAAATGGTGTTCCATAATAAAACCGTCATTTAATAATTTTCAAAGTACCCAATTCCATTAACTGTTTTTATGATTCTGAAAATCTTTAAATTTCTCTCAATTACAAAATATTATGTTAAAATAACAACAACAAAAATAATAAATAAATAAATGATGTTTAATAATAAAACGTCATTTAATAACTTTCAAAATATCCAGATAATTAATTCCATTAACTGCTTTTGAGATTTTGAAAATCTTTAAACTTCTCCTCTAATTAAAGAATGCTTTCAATCCCTCCATTCTTTTCAATTCGCTTATGCTATCTGAACTGTATAATATTACAGGAATTAATAAATGAACTTCATATTTTAGCAGCCCACTTTTCAATAGCTGCATTAATTTCGTTCAACATTTAGGCATTACAACCAGAATTGATGCAAAATGTGATCTCTTTTCCTTCCACAAAAATACTTCCCCCCCAAAAAAAATCGCAAACTCTGACTTAAAACTAAGTTGGCTATTAACACTGTTACGAATTTCGTACTACATATGTGGATAATTCTAGTGAAATTATATGTGAAATTGTTGTATTTGTATAATGTAACATGTAAATCTAGAGGGAATATGCTCTGCCGGGAAAATAAGAATGCAGGGGCAAGTCTATTTAACATTAAGTAAATGGCTATGTCGCTAAATCTATTCTGAGAGCTACTCGGCGTCGACAAAACCCAAACGACACTTTTATGTCCTCAATTAGACGGCACGGTAGAGGGGTGTAATCAAACCATCGTTAATAACCTTTCGTTGGTTATTTCCATAAACTAACAGGACCGGAACAAGAAGTTGTCTCAGTTTTTTCTGGCCTATCGCAGTGCTGTCCACGAGATTACTGGCCATTCACCATCCCAGATGCTCTTTGGTTGCGACCTTCGTCTGTCTTGTGATCTCTTATTTGATCGTCTTTTGGATGCGCCTTCATCGTCTGAGGAATACACCCGAGATCTTCAGACCCGGTTTGAAGGGATGCACAATTTGCAAGACAGCCAGCCAGCTTGTCGTCGGAGAAGATCCGAAACGACACGAGAGCTACAGGACATTGATTCAACGAAGGTAACAGGGTGGGGTTGTGGAATCCGACTCGAAGGAAAGGACTCTCTCCTAAACTGCAGTCACCTTGGGATGGTCTTTACACAGTCCTAAACAGGCTGAACGACGTCGTAGTTCGGATCTCTAAGTCATCGAATTCCAAACCTAAAGTCGTTCATGACGACAGGCCAGCCCCTTGCTGTGCTTTAGTATGTAGGTCCCATAGTGTATATAAAAATAGTGTACAAAGACCTTGATCCTACTTGTATACGATTTTGTTAATTCGTTTAAGTTGTTTGTTGAATTATTGTTTTAGTATCACATCAACTTTCCGCGGTTGGAAATATGGCGTCCTCTCCAGGAATTGTAGCCTGGGATGTGCAGTCCTTGGGAAAGAGGAAATGTTATGAATTTTGTATATATACAGATAATTTTAGTGAAATTGTTATATTTTTCTTTATAATGTAACATGAAAATCTGGAAGGAGGATACTCTGCAGGTAAAATAAGAATACAAGAGCAAGTCTTTTAGCGTTGAGCAAATGGTTATCTCGTTAATTCGGTGAGATATCACAAGGATGGCAATTGTTTTGGAAACTAATTTTTTGTCGCCGAATTTGGCGAGAAATAGCCAAGCTTGGCGACATTTTGCTCCGGTCTTTGTATCACTGTAATAGGTATTGTAATTGAAAAAATGTAATGGGTCGCTATATTAGCTGTAACCGAATCTGGCCCTCATATGCCTTCCAGTGATTTCGAGAAGCAGAAAGTACAAGAAACATCTCGGCACCGGGTGAAAACCATATAAGGCCGGAGAGAGCATCTGCCTCGAATTGTTGTTTAAGTTGTATTTCAGTGTGATTTCGGAATGCGGAGATACCTCTGGGTTAGCTTCCGTTTTAAATGCTCTTTGCTTTACGTTGTGATTAACGTTCTTAGTAGTTTGAAGTGGTTCTTAGTAGTCTGATTGTACTCTGTGATACTGTGAACACTTGTACGAGTATTTCTGTGCAAAGTTCCAGAACTCTGAAGTGGTTCTTTTAATAAAATAAATTTTATCAACTTTTCATCGGACCTCTGTGCATTCAATCTGTTGTAAACCCGTGCGCATGATACAGTACGGAAACAAAATAATAGCTTTCAAGTGTAAATTATCTGAATCCAGTTTCACGGAAATTTCCACTTATTTGCGTATCGTAAAATTAATGTTAAAAGGAATCACAATTTAAGATTAAAGATAATTCTGTTTAAAAGTGATTAATGTGGATGATTTGAATTATAGTAGTAAAGCACGTGAGGGCTACCTGCCTAGAGGAGGGCAGCGATAGTGGAGGGTTTTCCCATGGAAATTGGCTAGTATTTAAGTTAAATATGAGAGGAACCACAAGAAATGTTCTATGGCCAAACCATTTATGAAGTGATTAGATATGCTCAGCAGCATTCTAAAATATAAAAAATAACAATAATATGATAATGTTGCGAATCAGTTTATTGCTATAAACCAGTTCCCCCCGGTGATCGACTGAGAGCAATCCCTGCTTTCTGGCTAGGTAAATATTTAAACAAACTCGATTTCTGGGGAAAAATAAATAGTCTTCACAGTGAGTAGAACTATAGTTTGTTCGATGGTAGGTTCAGGCTCGGCAGGGACCATATAGTACTATCATGTCTGCCCCTTGTTTGTGGAGACGTTACATAATGATATCGAAGGTTGTCCTTGGGTGTTTAGCTCCACTTGGTCAACACTGGGGGATGGTCGATGTCGAGCTATGTTCTATGCTTTTTCGGTGAATGTGCAGCCATTCACCATTGTCTTTGTGATACATATACCCAGTCCTTGTGAAACAAAAATCGGTTCCCTGGGTTGACACGTGGTTTATGCCTCCTTGGATGGCCTGTAGAAGTTGCGCCGTTTAACTGTGTAAGGCGACCATTCGAGCTAGTCAAGTCTGGGTGCCCCTTCCATCTAGCGTACTTCTATAAACGAATTTACTGCTGATTAAACTAGTTTATTGCTATAATCCAGTTCCTCCCGGGTGTCGACTGGGGGCAACTCCCGGCACTCTGACTGGGACCTGTATCTAGACAGATTTGACTTCGGGGGCAAATAATCAGTCTTCACAGTAATTAGAACCATCGTTTTTTAGATGGTAGGCTCAGGCTTAGCAGGAACCGTACTGGTACTGTTTTTTCTGCCGCTTGACTGTGCGGCGCTACATGGTTAGATATCGAAGGTTGTCCTTCTGAATTTGGCTTCCCTTGGTCAACACTTGAGAACAGACTACGATGTACTTTGTTCTTCTCTTTGTTGATGGATGCTTATCGTACACCTCTGACTTGAGTACATATTCTCAGATTGTGTGTGCCATATAAGTCCCTCTGGGTTGACCAGGGAAGGTATGCCTTCTTAGATCGCCTCTACGGGTTGAGGATTATAACCGTGTAAGGCATTTAATAAGACAGGTCTGGGAGCGCCTTCTCCATAGTGAGTTGCCATAAACCAGTGATACCCAAAAGTTTTGACACTCAAAACCCTTTTCAGAATCAACCCTGTAGCAGATCCTTTTAGTGTACGAGGTCCTATGTCTTAGAACTTAATCATGATTATGAATAGTATTACTTCAGAAGTATTAAAAAGCTGTAAGAGAATGTAAGATCAGGAAATATCTAAACTGTTTTTTTTTAAATATCAGGAAATTAAATTACATTTTAAAGATTTTGGAATTGATCATAATATCTCAATTTGTCCTCGACGTGATATTGTCAAAAGATACCATACATAAAAATCCAGCCTTTCAAAAGTTACGAATTCATAAATTTGAAATGTTTTAACATGCCCCTTAAGATAGATGTAGCACAGAGTAGAATTCGTAATTCACAGTAAATATACTCTCCCGCAGCGAATGATTGGCAGGGCAAAAGCATCTCATTTTACACTATTGGGTAAGAAGACTTCCAAGTGCAGAAGAAAGCAATGCCTGAAGGGAAGTAAAGAAAACCTATAGTTTGACTATTTACTTTGCTGGTTTCGAAGACGACAAATTACTACACTGGTGTCCAAAAGTTAAGCATAAATTGTAAAATGCGAAAAACATGGAGTAAATATTCGTAAAATTATTCCAAATTTCTTGCGGATATTAATGGGGTGAAGAAGTAACTTTGGGTTTATGCAAAACTTTTCAGTCGACTACGTCCTACGCGAAACACCTGCGCATGTCGGAGCGCAGAGAAACCGATTCACGCAGCATAGGCAGTTCAGACAAGTTTCGGGCAACTGCTGTGCGAAAGAAAGTTGTTAACCATCAAACAAGGTGAATGATGGCACAAAGACGTCAATTGGAGATGTTTGCGAAAGGAAGAATCGTTGGAATGCTGGAATCTGCGCGATCACAAACCGAAGTGTCTGAAATTCTGAATGTGAACCAGTCTGTGATCTCAAGACTGTGGCAGAGGTTTCAAAGAACGAGAGATGTTACGCTACGACCAGTATCAGGTCGACCAAGAGTCACATCCCCTCGCCAAGTAGATATCTGGTAATAAGTGCGTGACGTCAGAGGGCCACATTACTGGGTTCGGCGCTTACAGTGGCCATAGGAATACGAATTTCGAGATAGACTGTTTACAGGAGACTCAATCATGCTGGCCTGTATGCCAGAAGACCAGCAGTTTGCAAACCCCTCACGTCTGTGCAGAAATGCGCTCATTTGAACTGGAGTTTGAAACATCAACATTGGAGTGTGGGAGAGTGGGCCGATGTGATGTTCAGTGACGAGTCCCGGTTTAGTTAGAGTACTGATTCTCGTCGGGTAACGATATGGATAGAACGTGGAACACATTTTGAACCAAGAAACATATCGGAAAGACATCATTTTCCATCAAGGGGAGTAATGGTATGGGCAGTCATCATGATGGACGGCCGCACAGACCTCCATTTCTTTGACACGGGGTCTGTGACAGGTCAAAGATACAGAGACGAAGTTCTTGAGCCTTATGTTCACTTGTTTCGAGGTGCTGTCGGTCCTGCCTTCATATTCATTGATGATAATGCGCCATGTCACCAAGAGGTGCTGGTTGATGACTTCCTTGAAACGGAAAATATCCAGCGCATGTCATGGACTGCGAACGCCCCTGATTTAAATCTTATATGGGATATGCTCGGGAGACAAATTGTAGCCCTTTCGTACCCACCAAGGTCCGTTACAGAACTGAAGAAAACTCTCCAAGAAGCTTGGAACCGTTTGATCCCACAACTCATTCATCACCTCATAGCAAGTATGGTAAATCGCTGTGCAGCGTGCCTGGCTGTCAGTGGTGACCACACGCCTTATTAAAATGCAGTATCAGTAATTTATTTAATGTTTTCTTTCATTTTTTCTTTAAAGTGTGAACCCTTGCCCCAACCTCAATTTTCTTTCAAACTACTACTTTCGATAATAAAATTAATTATTATCGTTCTTTTGATTTGCTTCCTTCTTTTATAACCATTTTACACTCGCATATCACGTTTCCCGCCATTCTGATTTACAGTTCCTTCTTTATTCACATAATTACCAATTATGCTTAACTTTTGGACACCAGTGTAGGTATGAAAGCATAGCCACATACATACACTCACGTTTGTGAAAATTGCAACACCAAGAAGGAATCGTCATAATTGAATGCAATTTAATACACAGTTGAGTGGTAGTGGTACAAATAAATGATTAAATGTTCAAAGCAAACAAACAAGAACAAGAGATCAGAATCAGTATTTTGTGTGGCCACCACGCGCCGCAATAAGTGCTGCTACACGGCGTGGCATGGAGTCAAACAAAGTTTGAATGTCTGACTGAGGAAGAGCATTCCATATCGTTTGTACGCGTACCCAAAGTTCGTCTGCAGACGCAACAGGACGAGGATCACGACCAAGACGCCGACCAATGACATCCCACACATGTTCAATTGGCGACATATCCGGGGAACACGCAGGCCAAGGAAGAAGCTGTACCTGCTGCGCTGCAAAGAAGGATTTAACAATCCGAGCAGTATGAGGGCGGGCATTGTCCTGTTGAAATACAGCGCCTGGCAAGCTTTGAAGGAAGGGAACAGCTTCGGGCTGTAGAACTTCACGGATATACCGGTTGCTGTTCAGATTGCCCACAATTCGTAGCAATTGAGATCGTCTATGATATGCTATGGCGCCCCAGACCATAACTCCGGGTGTTCGTCCACTGTGGCGTTCGATAATGCACTCCGGAAGGTGGCGTTCACCGGCATAGCGTCTGACACGAATGCGGCCATCATGGTACCACAAATTAAAGCGGGATTCGTCAGAAAACACGACATGCTGCCAATCAGCACGCCAGTCTCTATGCTGATTGGCCCATTGTAGCCGCAGGCGGCGATGGTCGTGCGTTAGGGGGATCCTGTATAAAGGAGTCCGTGCGCGCAGTCCACACTGCAGCAGACGTCTACGAATTGATGAAGCACACAATGAAACACCTGTAGCTATTGACCACAGTGCTGCCAATTGTCTAGAGGAAGCTGTACGGTCCGTCCGCGCCATGCGGACCAGGTGTCTATCATCGCGAGCTGACGTCACATTTCGGGGTCCACTCCCGGATTTCCGAGTTGTCCGACACTCGTCCGTCCACTGCTTCCAAACGCGCATCACTGTGCTGCTGTTACGCTGCACACGAGAGGCTACTGCACGATACGACAATCCAGCTTCACGAAGGCCGATGATTCTCCCTCGTTCAAACTCTGTAAGTTGTTCAAATCTCGCTCTCTTTCGTCGACGAGGCATAAGTACAGATTGAGTTAACGTTTACCACTAGCAGATAACCACCGATAACCATACACGCCTCGCTACAGCCGTCTATTTATTCGGATCCATCAGCCGTTCAGAGGGCGTTGCTCAGCATACGCATGCGCTACGGATTTGCAATTCTAATCATTTGCATATCATGCGCTACTTTGCATTTCCTGAAAATTTCAGCTCACTCGCGTAAGTCCTTCATGGTGTTGCAATTTTCACTAACGTGAGTGTATTTTGCTTGCATTTCATACAGAGAAAGTTCTAATATTAACTGTGTAGTTAAAGCAGTGATAATAACTCGAAGATATATATTTTCCATATTAAAGTGATTTATTTTTTATTTTACTGTTATTAAATTAAAATTTTTGAATTATTTTATTGTAAGCTTTTGTTTAGTTTTGTAATGATTTTTGTCGTTATGGTTAGTTATAGATTTTTAACCTACTTCTTGATTAGCAGTCTAGTTCAAATTCTGTATACACACTGTTTCTAAATGACAACGGTTTCGGACGAAGCTATCTTTCAAAAATCAATTTTGATTTTTTTTAAATTTAATATTTAGACGATTTTATGTATATATACACCGGTTTTCAAAAATTAAGAGAAAAATCATAAAAATAGCGATAACTAGTCAAAAATAAGCCAATCCGTATAAACTTTGAACATAGTGTCAAATATGAATAGCTGAGTAAAAGTGCAGTATGCAAATTAGTGGTGCTGCAATCGAAGTACATCATCTGCGAGAAGGATAAAACTGCATGTTTCAAAGCAAGTCTGCAATTTCGCTATGATACTGAGATAAGAAATCCAATTTGCAACAACAAACTCCAGGCATCATTGGCCTGAAGAACTGCGAGGGAGAGCTATTTGGAGACTGCAGACAGGACACAGAAGTGGCCAGTAACTAAATGTTTGTCCTGCTATGGTTAATAGATTTTGGCAACAATTTCTAACTACACATTTGGCCTCCAGGAGGATTAGCCAAGGACAGACAACCGCTACGACGAGCGCTGATGACGATGTGTGTTGTTATGCACACGAAGGAAAGAACCTCAATTTAGACTCCTTTGCTGCAGTCACTAGAAGTTTGGTGTCAATATCAACCGATTATAGAAGGCTTCAAGAAGAAGATGTGTAGGCGACGTGACCAGCCGTTTGCGTACCGCTCACGTCACGTCATAGGAGGAAATGTTTGAAGTGGGCAAGTCAGCATGTCCACTGGACAGCTGATAAATGGAAGGCTGTTTTACGGATGAGGCCAGGATTAGCTTCCAAAGCGATAACAGGCGTTATTTGATTTAGAGATAACCTGGAACCCGTTGCAGTCCATCAAATATCCGTGAAAGAGATACATACGGAGGAGGCAGTGTCTGTGCTTGCAGTGGTAACTGTTTAGGTGGATGTACAGACCTTCATGTCTTTCCACGTGAAATTAGGAATGCACGAATACTCAGGCCTATAGAGATGTCATCCTTGATGCTTGTGTTCGTCCTTATGCTGGGGCAATAGGTGATAATTTCATGCTACACGGAGACAATGCTAGACAACTCAGAACTTGAATCGTGGATGGTTATCTTCAGCAGCAAACAATTCAGTGCATGGAGTGACCAGCTCGATCGCCGAACCTGAATCTTGTCGAGCATGCTTGGAATACTTTAGGAAGGCGTATACCTACTCTCAGTCCTTCTCTTCAGACCTTTGCCACTGCTTTGCAAAAGTAATGGCTCTCTCTTCCTTCGGAACTGATGGACTGCATAAGTGACAGTATCTCACACAGTTGTATGATGTATTGCTTCTAGGGCAGATTATGCTCCATACTGAATGTAATTTTCCTACATCAAACTGATACATCCGATTTGTTCATTTCCTGCATATGCTAATTTTTATAACACCATAATTATCTGGTAATTTCTTTTCATGTAATTTTATACCTTACAATGTGCTGCATACTGTGTATCAATTTCATTAAATTCTATATGTAACCTTTTGAGTAAGTGTCAATTTTTTTCTTAATTAATGATAACCATTGTATCTTCGTTTAACGAACAAGCTAAAAATACCAGAAATTTCTCTTTTGTACCATCGGACAGAGTGAAAAGAGAACCCTGTAAATGAAATCCGCATCAAATTTTGAACATTTCTTATTTTTTTTCTCATTTTTTTTATGAATTGCCGAAAATCGCTCAATTTTATTGGCTATTGACGTTTATAATTTTAAAATTTCAACATCTTAAGATGTATCGATTAAAAAATTTTGAGCTTTTCACAGATTAGAAAACAAACGTTTCACCCTTTTTTTAAACGACAACGAAAGTTTCAGTTAGGCGTTTCTTCTACATTACAAAAAATGCGCTACAATATGAAACATAATCTCTTCTTCTTTTGACATCGCTGGCAAACATATTTTAAGGGTTATAGTGTTACTGCGTGATAATGAAATTTACTGCATCATTTTTAATTTTTTCCATTTCATAAGTTTACAAGATATTTTTCAGCATTTCAGTTTAAGATCCAGTTTTCATTGAGGGTATGCAATATTGCACTTTTTTATGGGAGTAGAAAACTCTAACATCCAAAAATGAATCTCGTATAAAGGGGGGAAAATATTATTTAGGCGACTTTCTGGAATTTTTTAAAAAATTGGCCGCGTTTTTGCACGTTTTCATTCGTTCTTTTCTGTTTATTCATTCGTTCTGTTATGTTCTTTTCTGTTCATTTAACGCCAAACATCAGCGTTAGCTAGAAATTTAACTAGATAAAGGAAGCCCTAGCGATACATAAGCTTCATGAAAAGAAGATATATCTTACATATAATGTTTAATGTGCGCAATGCCAAGGCTGTGCACTATTCCAGGTTTGTGCAATTTTTTGATGTTTTTAAGAGCGAAAATAGATCGCTGTGTACATGGGTAAAACGAAACAAGAACGAAATAATTGTTCTTTCCATGCAAAATGTCATCATACGGAGATCACAAATTTGGCATAGGGCAAAAATTAGGAGAACAATGGATATCTGCCCTTTAACACAAAAGGGAGTGAGAAGATTTGTTGGGAAATTACTAGATTGATGTTCAATCATTATGGCTTAACACCACTTCACAGCCATTGCTGAGGCGATATAAGCAGGCTTTCCAATGCACATTTGGTGATTGGCAGCCAAACTCTTCCCTGATAAGCTAACTAGTTCACAAGTTGTACACAGGCTTACTGTGTAATAAAATGTGGTGAAGAATTTTTTTTTTCAAATTTTAATGTCGACTTTTTAAACTTACCTCCGTTTGATGGACAAACTAAAACTCTCAGAAGTTTACTGTTTGAACCATCGTACAGTGAGAAATAACCTTTAAATGAAGTTTATGAGATTTTGACGTAATTTCTGATTTATTGGCAAAACCCACTGATTTATTTCTATCATTTCACGTAACGGAATAGTTGGAAGTAAAGGAGTGATTATTCATCGTCGAAGAATAATTTTCATTTGAATAATTTGATCGACAGTACGTCTTTGAGACTTAGATGATGAAAATAAAACAAAATAAAAGTAAAAAAGGTGCTTTTACTAAAAAAGCTTTTATAAAATAATTAATGACCTAGAAAAAGACCTGAAGACATCTTCTGATATTACAATCAGGAGTAATTATTTTGCAGTCATCTTCTGATTACAAAACAATTACTAACCTAATAGAAGAAAAATAACACATCATATAGTGGGAACAAGGGATAAAATAATAAATTCTATTTATAAAATTAATCTAAAATTTTATATCATAAGTAATAAAAGCGTGTGTGCCTAAGTAACGAAATTAAATAATTGAATTACGTTGTGTAAAAGGCATTATCTTTGTAAATTTGCCAGGGGCGTCCCATGATTTTATTATTCGTGATATAAAATTGTAGATGAATTTTGTAAACTGAATTAATTATTTAATCTCTTGTTCGCATTAAACTATATGAATAATTATTTTTCTCCTTATAATCCATAAACTATTTTTATAAAAACTTATTATTATTTTTTATTTTAATTTTTATATCCTTTATTTATTTATTATTTTTTTTGGGGGGAGGTGTTTTTAGTTAGGGTTTCGTAGTGCAAAATTTATACGATGTTCGTTTATTTCAAAAAACTTAAAATACGCAAAAGCCGATTAAAAGATATATTAATGACTGTTACATTCCGACTCCTCCGACCGTAATCCCGCCGGCAGCTGAAGGGCTTGATTACGGCTCACAAGCACTTCTGTCCCAGTGGTCGAAAATTCTGACTACATGGGGATTTTTTTTCCCTGAGGTGACATAAATACACGAGCAAACCTTCTCAAATTTCCCTTTCTTTTAGCCAGACTACCATTGAGAGCTTTATCGCAGCAGAGCTATCGAAAATCCCTTGTAGACCAGGAATCTTGAAAAATAAAAAACAGCTCTTGTGATGAGCAGATTTCCCATCCTTGAAATGAAATATTACGATGAATGTAATTATTAGGCGAATCAGCTGACTAGTGATAAGGAAAAACGCCAGCTGAAGAAGTTGTTTGGAATGTGATAGCTCGCATTCTTTGTTATTAGAGAATAAACCCAAGACCTTTGAGCTGTAAACATTCAGCCATCCCACTAATCTAATATCACGGGCGGTAAAACCGAAAGAAAGATAAAAAAAATGACCTTCTTTGTTGGCAAGGGCGTTAGGACACACCCAGTCTTACCTGCAGCTAGTGAATCTGTCTATGCAAGCTGTGAAACACAACAAAATGAGAAAAAAGAAACAATTTTGGTCCTATTTTGATGCGTAGGTGCACATGCTTTGAAAAACAAAAATCCTGGCAAATTATTTCGTAATCTTTTGATTCGAAGTAGGTAAAGATACCTTCTCTTTTAACAGTTAATTATATATATCAATTCTCAAAGAACTTGAGAAATTTGCTTTGAATTATCTTTCGAGGATAGCCACAAACATAGGCACCCCAACATTTGCAAAAACATCATTGGAATTGAAGTCTTGGTTAGTATAGGTTACTACGGTTACCTTGTTTCTGAAAAACAAAGTAGGCAAAATATTTCTTTTTGTAATTTAAAGACGTATTCCAAGTACCATTTTGTAGATATTTCGAGCATAATACGTATAGACTTACAGACAAACTTCGATTGGACCATTAACAAGTGGCTAATAAAAGTTAATTTTTAAATGAAGAATATTGCAGAGTACAATGCACTTCCTAACACAGTTTTAAATGCTACACTGGTAACAAAATACCAAAAATATTTGATTTACTTGTAGAGACATTAGGTTATTTGGAAGCAGGAGTCGTGAAAAGTGAACAACGCCTTCGCCGGGAATCGTACCACGGACCTCTCGGTTACGCGTCGAGTGTGCTGACCACTACACCCCGAAGGCATGCGAAGAAGGTGGGAGAAATATCTTATATACTCCTCCTTTTAAAGGGCAACTAGGGTTTGGGGGACCCATTCGCCAAATCCCGGTGGTGGAGAATCATCATCCACCATCTTTTTTGTTCGGGCGCCAGTGTAGAGATATTAAGTTATTTAGGAATCATGAAAAATGAGCAACGCCATCGCCAGGAATCGAACCACGGACCTCTCGGTTACGCGTTGAGTGTGCTGAGCACTACACCGAAGGCATGCGAAGGAGGCGGGAGAAATACTTTACATACTTACCATCGATAGATCTCTATTACATTTTCAATCTACATACAAAAAATATTAACTATTAAAAAATCACATTCACTTTGTTTCACATTTTAAAGCAATATTGGCCATCGCCTTATCAACCATAGCGAACAGCATTAAAAATGTTCTTGCCCGTTTCTAACAACACCAAATATACTTTTACGCTTTGAAAAACCTCACTTCCTTCAGCATGTATATTTTTTAGATTTATTTCACGTCCTATGATCAGATATAGCAAAATTACAGCTGGAATATATAATAACAATATTTTTGGTTACATGTACCTATATTACCTACTTTATTGCCACTAACCAAAAGCATCTATATTCACTAACATTCATACTGAAAACCGTCTTTTCTCCATTCCTGTCTTCCCCTGTCTTCAGCAAAAATTTACAGAAATTAAGAAAATGTAAACTTCTACAATCTATAAGAGCTATAAGGTATTTACTCTCCCTTCTCAGCATGCCTTCTTGGAGTAACTGCCTGCACACTCGGTGCGTATTCGAGAGCTCCGAGCTCCCAGTCCCAGCGAGGGCATTACTCATTTTTCATGTCTCCTGCTTCAAAATAACCTCATGACTCTACAGTGGCACCCGAACTAAAAAAGGGTGGTGGATGATGATTCTCCACCACCAGGATTTGGCGATTGGGTCCCCTAATCCCCAGCCGCCCTTTAAAAGGGGGAGTATATAAGGTGTTTCTCCCGCCTTCGCAGCATGCCTTTGTGGTGTAATAGCCAGCACACTCGGTGCGTATTCGAGAAGTCCGAAGTTCCAGTTCCGTCGAGGGCATTGCTCTCCTGCATCAAAATTCCTAATGACTCAAAAACCCTGCAATTCTTGATGCTGGCAATTTCTGTTAAAGTATTCTTCGTTTGTTGAGTATTTGAGTAGAAATTCAATTAATTTATTTAAAATTAATTGAATTTCTACTGAATAATATTTTGCTTTCCTATTCATTTTGAAAATTTCATTACAATACTTTACTGTAGTTCCTTGAGGCAACTTCTATTGCAAAATTGCTATAGACAAAGGCAAAACGTAATCATTATGGTGATCCACGTTCTGCTAATTATAGACAATAAATTTTATTTTTTAAATTAGAAATCAAATTCTTACAAAACAGGATCTGCGTAATGTTTCTACATGCAGGTTCTACATTCAAATTCAGAAATTTAGTATTGAATAATAATGGCCCGGCATGTTTCCAATTCCAACTCTTAATCTAATGAGACTGACAACATCTAAATCCACATATAATGTTTCAATGGTAATAGTATCTAAATCAATACTCGATCTAGTTTAAGAATGAATTTATTTGAGTCGCAGAAACAAAATATCTTATCTAAAGAATCTATCATCTAGCATTAAAGCTAAATCAAAATACAAAATCGAAACTGTGTTCTATTTCACATTGTTGCGACTTATCATTTTCTTAATCAACGCACTTTTACCAGTTTTCGCGTTACCATTCAGTGGTAGAGAAATATGCTAATTCAGACCCGAACAATTATCAAAAGGCTAAATTGTTTTCAAGGTGGAAATAAGATTTATAGATACTATCACAATAACCGTAGTTTTAAAATATTCTAGTTTCAGTAAATGAATAAAAGCTTATAAAAAAAAATCTGAAAGCTTTCAGATTTTATATTAGGCACAAAGGAGCGCTTTTTTTTTAAGATTTTGTGAGTTACCTTTATTTTATTAAATATCATGTTCTTCGCACATAAACCATAAAATTCAGTTAAACAACAATATGGCAAAATAATTTTAAACTGAGCATACCTTTAGAATTTCTGATACACAATCTCGCGCGCTGGAGATTAAAAAAAATTTTTTTTTCGTACAATGTTGCCATTGCTTGCTTTTAAATCGTTGGTTTGTTAATCAAAAATTTGTTAAATTTTACAAAATATGTAATAACTAATAAAACAAAATCTAAATTTGGGCTTCCAGATGCGCATATTCGGCTGGAAAACGTGAGTTATTCAAAATTTCATGGCTTTAGGTACCGCCGTTTTATCACAATGCGAGAAACATATATATATTTATGCAGATTCTTCATTAGCTAATTTCTTTAAATGTAATATAGGGTTGTAATATTTGGTGGCAATAGTTTAAAAAATGAACCGACATTTATAGTGAACCAACGCAAAATGACAAAACGAAATTAATAGCCCTTCTGTGCTAAGGCCCTTTGGACTAAAAACGTCAAAGGCTAAAGCGAAAATTAGAGAATACGGGGAAGGAAAACCAATATCGAAGTGTCAGGTACATTCACAGGAGGTGGAAAGAACTAGATTCATCTAAATCTACCATCACCCCCCCCACACACACACTAATCGGAATTCAAATCACTACTGCGTAAATACTAGACTTCTATGACTTCCAAGCATACGGTCTCTAGAATGCAATATTTTAACAAATTATTACTTTCGGATAAGAAAGCTTAATAATAAAAGTATGTTTTGCGTCCATAGTTATCAAGAGATACGTGATAAAAGTATAAGATGGCATCTTAGGAAGCATTTGATAAAGAATGCATGAGACGTTAGGTGAAATTTGGGCCTAAATAATGTATGAGTTTCTTTGACCGAGATAATACAAGAAGGTTGTGTATTGCATATGAAAACAGTAATACCGTATATACTAAGAACTTTCTTTTTAGCACTTGAAAATTTAACATGAGATGGATTTTCTTTCTCGATTACTATATTAAAAAATTATGGAAAAGCACACGAGGGTTATTTTCTTAAGTGAAGGGATTACTTTACGAAAGAGTTTTAAAGAGAAACTAGCTTCTGTCACATTATACATAGGGAAAATAATGAAACGTTCATATAATCAGCCAGGTTTCGAATTACCAGTGCTCAGCGATGTTATCCGTTTGACCATTGGTCGCTTTAAAATTCAATCCATAATAATACTTCTAAGTCGACTAATATACTCAAATAATAATGGCTCAAACAAAGGCAAATTAACTTAATTTCTAGGTCCAGTAAGATCAAACCTAACGGTGGAGTAAGTGAGAGCTCGGAAAATTTTACTAAGAAACATCGTCAAGAATTTCCTTGCAACATAAATATAAACTTGCATCCAGCCTGAAACCACACAGGCGAGTTAGATCAAAATTACGAGAGAAGCTACAGTTCAGAGCTTAATTTCTAAAATCAGAAGTGCAGGAGCTCTCTGGAAGGCCGTCAGGAACAAAGGGGGCAAAAATCAATAAATATAAAAACTAATAATTAAAAAGCTTAAATTAAAATTGAAATATAATAATTATAAAGATACACTGCTCGACATTGAAAATGCAACACCAAGAAGGAGTGGTCAGAAATTTATGCAAATTTTAGGATAAACGCACGTCACTGAGTTAGGCGAATGATGTGAAATGCGCAGCTCTCCGACGCAAGATATAAGGGAAGAAGTAAGATATAAGGGAAGGAGCGTGCAGAATGCGCAATATTCGTGTCGTTATTTCTGCCAGACGAATTATCGAAGAAAGTTGGTTTTTGTCCCGGAGGATACGTGTAATAGGAGAGAATGCCAGGCCGCCCTCAACGAAGGCATTTCCACCAGATAGACGATTTTACGCAGGGTATGGTGATCGGACTGAGAAGGGCGGGTTGGTCCTTACGTAAAATCGCAGCTGATACCCACATGGATGCGAGCATGGTGCATCGGCTGTGGCGAACATGCTTGGAACAAGGGAATGTGGGAAGAAGGAGGGGTGCAAGTGCTCCCAGAGTGACGTCACCACGCGTGGATCGACGCATCCGCCGACAAGCTGTGGCGGTCCCGCAAGTCACTTGTACCGCGATTCTGCAGCATGTGCAAGATACCCTGGATATTCCCGTGTCGACCAGAACCATTTCCTGTCGATTGGATGAACGTGGCCTGCACTCACGGCGTCCGTTAAGAAGACTTATATTGACCCCACAGCATAGACGCCAACGTTTAGAATGGTGCCGGACTGGAGCGATGTGGATGACAGAATGGCAAAACGTGTTCTTAGATGAGTCACTCTTCTGTTTATCCGGTGACAGTCGCCGCATTCGTGTGTGGCATCGACGTTGAGACAGATCTAATCCGGCAGTAACTGTGAAACGCCCCACCGCGCGACAACGTGGCATAATGGTTTAGGGCGCTATTGCCTACGATTCCAGGTCACCTCTAGTTCGTATTCAGGGCACTACCACGGCCCAACGATACTTGGATAATGTAATGGGGCCGGTGGCAATCCCCTACCTTCAGGGGCTGCCAAATGCAATTTTTCAGCAGGATAACGCCCGACCACACAGTGCTCGCATCTGCCAACGTGCTCTGCAAGGTATTGAGATACTTCCCTGGCCACCGTACTCTCCTGACCTGTCACCAATCGAACATGTGTGGGATGTGATTGGACGCCGTTTGCAGACTCTGGCCCTGCCTCGTTCAGAAGGCGAACTGTGGCAAATGGTTGAAAGGGAATGGAGAGCCATCCCTCAGGACACCATCCGCACTCTTATTGACTCTATGCCTAGACGTGTTCGTGCATCGCTGTCCGCGGTGTCCTACATCCTACTGAGCCGACGCCGTTCTCGCTCTATATTCTGACTATCATTTTGAAATAAAGTTCACTTGTTGCTGCTTGCTGTCTCTGTCTTTTTTCCAAATTTCATCACTTTCTGACCACTCCTTCTTGGTGTTGCATTTTCAGCGTCGAGCAGTGTATAAATAAAAATTTAATAAATTATTCAATTAATGATAAATAGTTTAATAAAAGAAGTAAAATAGGGGAACTCGTCTTATTTGGGGTTCCGATTGGACTTAACAGTTTCATACAAAAACTAAGAAGTAGCACAGCCGGCCTCCGCCTCAATTTAATCCCTAAATATACAGTCAAAAGAGCACAACTCCAGGCCCACCTAGCCGGAAAAGCCGGCCTTCAGGCCAAAGAAATTGGAGCCGGCCAATCCAACAACAAACGATGGCGTCCAGCGATCCGGCCGCCTCCCAATCATGATTTAAATAACTAGCAATTAAAAGTTAACTTAACTCCCGAGAAACCAAACAGGTGCTCAGAGTAACAAAAAAGGTTAAATAACAAAACAAACTAAATAAACATCTGATTATTTCACAAAGGCTGAAAAAGCCAGATCTTAACACACATACAAAGCGAACTGAAAAAACCAAAAAGAACATATACCTTAAATACATACCTTAAATTACATACACCTTAAATAATATGTTATACTGTAAATATACAATATAACATATTATTTCGTTGGAAGGGGGAATTATTCTTTTTGCAGCTCGCCAATAGAAAAACGTAAGTAGATTAAAGCGTCGCTAACGAAAATAGAGAGAATTCTAAAATCAGTATCAGAGTATGGAAAGAAATTTTTATGGAGAATTGTAGCTTTGAAAACAAAGAGGGAAGAGTTCAACTCTTTCTGACTGCGAAGCCCTGCCAATGCTGTCAAAGAGAATGTGACTGGGCAAAGAATTCCTCCGAATCCAATCCAATGACAGCATGAGAACAAATGTAAGGACTGCATAATTGGCAATTATCCCCCGTATTTGGTTACTAGTTTAAGTCTGCAGTGAGAATTCACTAGCAGTGGACGTGGAAGACCAAGTTATTACTATTAATACTTTTGGAGCAAAACATTTTGCCCCCTTTCATAAATTTATTGTACTACCTGTAGAATAAGCCTTTACAAGTGGATGGGGGCTTTTCTTTCCTTAAAACTCTTAACCTCCATCAAAGTGTTTGTTCCCCAGAAAAAGAGAGGCATGAATTCCAAAGTTATAATCGATTTTTAAGATGTATTTATTTTTAAAATAAAATTTGTCTGCTGAAACTATGCTTTACTTTCATAAAAAAGTACTGGAACATTTTTACTTAGGGCTCCATTGGTCTCCATCGCAATTTAAGCTCTGCTACAGTTAATATGCAATACGCCAAAAAAACATTTAAGTTCTTCACAAAACTTGAAGAGAATGCAAAAGTAAGTACTAAATTATGATGTTATTTTCCTTATGATTAAGTTCTACATTTATTTTTTTCATTATTCTAAAACTTTGAACCACCGCCGACCCGGTATAGTGGTTCGTGACCCTGACTGCCGTAGCTATGAGCCTGGATTCAAATCCCTGAGAAGGCATGGGTGTAACTGTCCGTCCCTTCATAGGAGGCAACGGTGGCCAGCTGTTAGGTGCTTCCATAATGAAATGGCCACCATTTCCGGCCCTTGCAGTGACGTAAGGCTAATGGCTATTAAATAAAGCACCCGGCCATTTAAAAAAAAGAAAAAGAAGAATATTCTGAACCAGGTTTAAAATCATTCTAATTTTCTGAGCGTTTTAAAACGAAAGGTTTACTTACCCCGTATCTTATCACATTGGTTATCATATTTTTCTTCGTGCTTCCATAGTTATATAATCTTCAAAACACATACATTCAGATAGGAGTAAAACAATTCTGTAATAATTAAGTTACTTGAAATAACTTAGAAGTGCAAATCCATCAAAACATTTTCATTGATCATCATAAATTTTTGAAGTGAAATTATTGAAAGTTGGTGTAGACTTTCACGAAGATGCACATCGGAAGGCCATTTTCGTGCAGATTTACGAAGTCCCATGTAATTTACAATATATTAGTTCATAAGAATGCATGAGACGTTAGATGAAATTAGGAAATCGTCACTGCACGTTTTAATTTACTCTCAATTACGCTATAAGGTATTTCTCCTGACTTCTTAGCATGCCTTCGTGATGTACTGGTCAGCAACTCGCCGCGTATCGGGAGGTCCGAGGTTCGAGTCTCGGCGAAGGGCTTGCTCATTTTCCATGATTCTTGCTTTAAAATAACCTAATAAATCTGCAGTTGCACCCGAACTAGAAGAGGCGATGGATGACGATTCTTCACCACCAGGATTTGGCAACTGGGTCCCCCTAATCTTCAGTTGCCCTTTAAAAGAGGGAGTATACAAGGTATTTCTTCCGCCTTCTTAGCACGGCTCAGTGGTGTAATGGTCAGCACATTCAGAGCGTATCGAGAGGTCCGAGGTTCGAGACAACAGAGAGGGCATTGCTCATTTTTCACGTTTCCTGCTTCAAAAAAGCAACCTAATGATCTACAACGCATAATAATACATGCTTGCTAAGCATCGTGAAATATGTCGATATGTATGTTCTTCAAGAGTTCAAGCTTCAAACGCTTGTATTGTAGAGTCATTAGGTCTTTTTTGATGCGGGAAACGTAAAAAGCGTGCAATGCCCTAGCCGGGACTTGAACCTGGACCTCTCGAATACGCGCCGAGTGTGCTATCGTTGCATCACGAAGGCGTACTGGAAGGAGGGAGAAAATACCTTAGAGTATGACTAGTCCATATTTCCTGTTACAGGAAACACTGACACTTCGTACTACGGAACATACTTACTACGGAAAAGTGAAAGACAGCTGATGTTATTGATAGTTATTGATGAAGACAAAACCCTTGAAGAGAATGGTAAGTATTTTTGAAGATAACATTGGAAATAATAACTCTTTCATAAAATAAAAACAAATGACAAATTCAGAACTGAAAAACACGGTTGAGAATGGAAAGTAGAATAGGAATTATTTTTTTTTATTTAAAAAGTATAATGCTGGAGAGAAATCAGCTTCAGATATTTTAAAATATCCATTCGTTAAATCAAATAGAATTTTTTTTTTGCTTTCACTTTGTGACCTGTGCAATATCCTAGGAATATTTTCGCAAACGTTCGAAATACTTCGGGAAGAAAAAACTAAAATATTACCTTGAACATAAAACAGAAATTTTAAAAGAACCGAATGAAAACAATGAACAGTGATGCAAGTCTGTTAAATAAATTGAATATCTCGATTTCTAACTTGGAAGTTTCATTATTTCGAAAGAAAAGCATTAAAAAAAGAATATTCTATTCTGAGTTATGTAGTATAGTAAGAAACATTTTTTATTAACTACAAAAATGATGCAGAAATTTATAAATATCAGCTTAAATGTGTTGGAAATGATATAGTTTTATCTATATTGACGAAAAATAAGATTTATTCCTTTTAAATTCCTTCCTTTAATACAAACCGAAAAGATAAAAAGTAAGAAACATTTTTTATCTGGATATTACCTCTTTATAATAAGATGCTTATTTTTAAATCACTAAAATCATGTACTGGATATATACACGCTTTTAATACACAGACATACATATCTATATATATGTAAGATAAATATTAATTTTAATTTCTAATTGTCCCTTACCTGTCTATTTTAATTTGAGTATTTCTCCTTTCGATCCTAAAATTAGTAACTGCTTATAATTAACCTCTCTAAATTGCGTCATTTCAAAATTATTCGCTGTCGCAATTCTTGCATGAGACTAATGATGCAGACAAGTAAGGTTTCAGCCAATAATAATTTTATATGATTAAAATTAGTCAATCAGAATACATCTAAACACAAACTAGCTCCTTCTGCACCAAGATTTCTTTTTGAACTTGTCGTATTCATTTTCTGCTTTTGGTAGCTACACTTGCTTTTGTTTCTGATCATTTTATCAAAAATGTAAAAAGTTTTAGATTAGGCACTTAATGTGCCAGTTTATCTGTATTGAGTTGAAAATGTTTCTCGACGAGAATAAAAAGGAGTATCAAATCGGCCATAAGCTTTTCTTTATGCCATTAACATTTATTTTCAATGTTCCAAATCATTTCATATATATATATATGTGTGTGTGTGTGTGTGTCTGTAAATTATAAAACATGGAAGAAAAATTACTAACAAATTACTAACTTAATTGTCAATCTCTCTTTTAATTCCTGCTTTTAATTTTGTGTACATCCCTGTCTTGGAATCTACATTGTGTCATTTACTTCATTAGTTTCATCTGCAATGATCTGCAACGCGAAAGCTCCTGTCTAATCGCTGTTCAGAATTCAAGTAAAGAATTTTGACACTATATATACCTCGAATGCGAAACACGCAGTGTCTTTCCTCCCCTGCTATCTTCTCCATACTTCTGCTGCAGTCATCTGTTGTTTAAAAATGTAATATGCATATATAAAACTGTAACGCGTTTATAGCACCTATAGTGCTGTGGAAACCAAGAAGGGATGTTTCAATTAATGACGTATGCTGAAGATATTGTTGCGTGGGTAAGGCTTCGTAATGGATTGAATGCCCACAGAACCGATACTAGCTTGATAAAATTTTACCAAAAGAAATGTTTTACTGTTCTGGCTCGAACGTTTCACAAAAAATACTCGTACAGCTCTTCACAGTATCACAGACATTTCAGTGTCAGTGTTATACTTCAAAGTACTAAGAACGTTAAACACAATGCAATGCAAAGCGCATCTAAAGAACGAATAAATAGAAGATATCTCAGTACTCCGAACTCACGCGAAACTAAACAACTGAGAAAAACATAGATCTGATGCTCTTGGTGATTTCTCCTCAAATTTGACGGCAAAATTAGTCGCTAAAACCGTCACCAGTTTGGCGATGTCTCGCCAATCTAGCGAGATAGCCATTTAACAGACCTTGCCGCTGTATTCTGATTTTTCCCGCAGAGCTTATTCTCTTTCAAGCATTTCATTTTATATTATACAAAGGATATAACAGTTTCACTTATAATTTCACTGAAATTATTTATATATGTACAAAATTCGTAACAATATATATCAGGAAAAACTCAGCAGAAACACAAAATCATTGCATTTTCCTATAAAACTAACTAAATTCTCTTATTTTCAAGACTTATAAACCATGCATTGAACTCCGCACATTTGGCTTCAAGTCTATCGTTCCAGCTATACAACGATTTCAACTAACACAATATAACTAAGTCATTGCTATGTATCCAAATAGTATCTATTAAATACATTTGAAATTATTTAAGTTATGTATGTTATAAAAAGTTAAATATGTTATAAGGTATTTCTCCCTCCTTCTTCGCATGCCTTCGTGGTGTAGTGGTCAGCCTGCTCGACGGTATTCGAGTGGTCCGAGGTTCGAGTCCCGGCGAGGATAGTGTTCATTTTTCATCCTTCCTACTTCAAAAAATTCTGATGTCTCTACAGTGTTATAAAAAATGAATAAGTATTTCATTTATTATGAGTTGATTTACTGCTAAATCGATCTGTTTATTGAGAGCTTATAATTTTGGAACGCATATTAAAAATCTTATAATCTGTCTTTTATCTTACATTTTAAAAAAACAGAAGACACCGCGAAGGCATTAGATTTGAAAATGAATTAAATAACCATAAAAAACAACTGACAAAATATTTTCAAGCTGATGGAGCTGTATTATCATTGAGATTTAGTTGATCAAAGGTTTTCAAGAATTCATTGATGACTACACAAATTTAGGTAGTGTTAAATTTCCAAACAAGTTAACGGAACTAGTAGCACATTATACTTGCATTATTTAATAAATTTTGTCATCTTCTTCAAATTAGCACGTCCTAGTTAGATTAATTTGTAAACAAGAACTTACTAACGATTATTAGTTTTAAGTGGTAAATTTGGTAGCAACAAAGTAGAATGACCCCGCCTTTTAGTTATAATTGTTAAAATTACTTATCATAGGCAGTTATTTTGATGTACACTGCGAGAAAAAATAGGACAGTTCTATATCCACCGTTCAACTGGGCCGATTGACGAAATTCAACTTCCGTTTTTCATGTCTCGAAAGTGCGACTTAGGATATGTATTAGATTTATATATAGCATTGTTGTAATATAGGTATTTTGACACAAATTCGGACTTTTTCTGAAATGATATGGCAATTTGTTTTTTCCGTATTTCGATTCTGCGACTCAAATTATGCCAAACTGTGAAGTTTTGTAAAAATCGCACCAGCAGTTTTTAAAAAACTTTAGCGTCTCAGTGTTAATTGAATTTGGTATATATTTATTAATATCTCTTTTTTTATTAAACGTATTTGATTCTTCCTTTCACATTTCAAATTTTAAGTTCATTCGAAATAATATTCGCCCATTTTTTATGATTTATTTTTAAAATTTGCATTTTAAAATAATTTTTATAAATTTTTCGAAAAACATTTTGAATTATAACCTATAAAATGCTTGCCATCATCTAAAAGTAGAAGTATTTTTATAAGCACACTAAGAGTTTTTTACTCAAAATTTCCTAAGATGTATGTAAATTTACATTTTGGCGCGTTTTGAAATTTGGCGTGTTCATTATAAGCGATAATAACCAAAATTAAGCGATAATAACCAAATTACGCACACTGTTATTGGGAAGCACAACCTTTTTTCCGCTCGTGGACAACGAAAAAAAGGAAAGGAAAATAGAATGCTATAAATTAAGAAGTTCGACAAGTGAATTATTCTTGGCGCAAGAAAAATGTGTCAAGATAAATTTTTAAGTTCCTCCATAAATTTCTTACCAAAATTACAAAATTCAATATCTAGGAATAATTTGAATCGTAAAATCAAAATATGGAAAAAAATGGTATGTTATTTCAGAAAGAGTCCAGTTTTGTGTCAAAATACCTATACTAGAGCAATGCTATATATAAATCTAATATATATCCTAAGTCACGCTTTCGAGACATAAAAAACGCAATTTTAATTTCGTCAATCGGCCTAGTAGAAGGGGAGATATAGAACTTTTTTTTTCGCAATGTACAAACATTTCATGCTATTCTGTTCTGAGTAACAAAGAGACACGTTCTTTTTCGCTCTACTTCGAAAACTGAATGTTGTTTAATTTTCAATAAGTGAAATTAATATACCTATTCCAGTCGTACCAAAATAAACATCTTTATCTCAAACGTAACTGTTACGGCAGGAAGCATTTGATGGTTCATAAATTCACTGTGTGAGAGCCGTGTAATAAAATACAAACAAACAAAATGCTGGTCGTAAGCCTTTAAACTTTCTTGCATGCACATTTAAACATGCGTTACGAAAATTGGGAACTATTTTAAAATGTCTTTGTAACAAGCGCATGAAGACAGTGACTGATCACTTTGATTAGAATGCAGATTAAAGATAATTCTCGAGAACAGTAATTTGCTTGATGGAGTGTCAGTTGTATGTAGTTAAGTACTTTATTTTAAATATTTTTTCATATCGTTGCTATTCTCTAACTTTCCTCCAGGAATATATATGTCTGCTATTTTGACAGTGATATTAAATTTAAGCATATAAAAAAAGCTCTTTCTTCACAGTTTTGTTTTTATTTCTGATTAATTGTGATTGATTAGAATTACATATTATTTAGATTTATTCTCTGAAGTCTGAGTCAGGTAAATTAGGTTCAGGAGACTTGAAAAGTAATTTAAAAATCGTATTTTATTAAGGAAAAAAAGGAAGTTTATGGAAATTGTTTACATTTCACTAAGTGTTACATAATATATAGTATACAGGAAAAACGTACTGTCATAAGCAGTACTTTTATTCATATAAAATTCATTTTTGTAATGCAAGAGCTAGTTGTTAGTTCGTTTGCAAACAATAAGGAAGTTTTTTGGTTTAACAAAATTTTGTAATCTGGTAGCAAAACGTCATTTAACAAATGAATAGAGGAACAAAGTGGTTAAAAATCCAACAGAAGCTTTTATCATGTTTCTCTGCTTCCTGCAGAGAAATAACAATCAAAAAGTATGCAAAACTTCTCATAAATTGGTCTAAAAAACAATAAACTACTGAATTTATGCAGGCAAATGAAGCTAGATGTTCTTTATAGAACAACTCTAGCTACACCCTTATTTGGATGGAATAAAAAACACTATAACTTCTTTAAGCCCCATTAAGTAATAATTACCATGAGAGTAATTGGGGATTGAATCTCTTTAGACCAGCATACATATCTGCATGTACTTTGCAAAGGTACCTTGAATATTATATGGCAAAGCAATAAGATGTCTGGCAACTTCTATTTATTTTTCTACGAGGATAACAGACAGTAATTTTTTCTAAAATTACTGTAATGTTCGAAACATCAAGCTAGACTCTGGAATAGCAGCATCTTCAAACGGAGACTAGTCTAGTCACTAAACTCTAGTCGGAATGCTATCCAGATCTCCTGCAATCAGTTCCAAAGCACGTATGAATTAACCTCGAGAAAACCGTTTTTCAAGTCCAGAACGAATTTCATTACGCCTTGAAGGAATGTGATTATTTACATTGTTACGAAATGCTCAGTTGCGGTAAGATAGCTTCCCCGCAAAACGGGTTAGGGTTGCCAGAAAGGGCCATGGAACGGCAGGATTGCCAGATTTGGTGTGAAATCGCCCATTTAGCGACAAAATCGGCAATATGCCATAGACGGAGCGAGAACATTCTAGAACGAATTCCTACCGGTTTTCCCGAGAATGTTCTCAAAAGCTATAAATACTCTGCCTTACAGGAGTAGCAGGGTATCG
>KK122387.1:247319-278375 GCA_000611955.2 Stegodyphus mimosarum
AGCAGTGGTAGTAGCAGTATGTTCAGTAATATATTGTCTTGAGTTCAGAGATTAGCTCGAGAGCGAACGACCGAGTCGAAAGCTGTACTTTAATGCTTTGCTGTGAAGCTGTCTTTACCGTTGTAGCTTAAAGGCTGTGTTTTTGATTGTTTCAGCGTGTTCGGTAACCACACTGAAACAATCAAGAACACGAAACAACTGAAACAAACAGCGAGTTTTTCGACGACTGTAAATGTGTCTTTGGAACTCTTTTGTGTAATACTGACGAATAAGTTGTGTTTTGATTCTTCATCAAGTGTTGTTGTCAATCACTGCAAATGCACGAACCTGTAGAACGCAAAAATATCAATGGAATTTTTCATCATTATTGTATACTGATAGTTAATATTAAAAAATAATATTACAAAACATAGACATTGATTAAACCTTTTAAACAACAAGATTAATCTCAACTAATAAGATATTAATAATTGACCAATTTTCAATGTTATGATTACTTATGTCAATTATTTGAAAATGTATGCAACATTGGACTTTCCTACAGAAGTTTGCATATGAAATATGCAAATTGGGCAACTGCTAATTTTGCACAATGGATGGATTCCGATGAGTAGCGTTATTTAATATTAACGCGATTTCTAAAATTGATCAGTATTCGTCAGTTATGTCTCAAACTAACATACATTGACATACATCATACTAATGTATATTAGTATGTTGTATGTCAATGTGACAAACTAACATACAAGACATAACTAAGGGAGTAAGTGAACGAACAATGTAATGGCTAATTGCTGGACTCAAGGAAGGGGTTGCAAGAACAAACGGAGGTCGCTTACGATAAGAACATCCTCAAAATTTGATATCAGAAATTTGAAGCCGCCATTTAAGGAGTGAATCAGTTTGTAGACTTCTTGTTTAAGGATGAATAAGAGCAGCAACTGCATATGAAGACAGTTTTCTGTTGTTGCTGATTTGAACTTGAAAGAGATTGTAGAGCGTACTTTTAGATCTTTAGGCTATTATATAATCTTGAATCAACCATACTGCTGTTGCACGATGGCTACATGAAGTTGGGCTTAATGTGAAAAGAAAATAGTGGTTTATATCCCACTCATTTAATCTTCCAAATGCTCCCGGTTAAGTTGATGTCGTCTGTATGTTCACTGAAGAAAGGAGCCAAGAGGAATGGGACCATGCACTGTTTATTGACGAATCTGGATGTAGCTTGAACTGTAATTCTAGACGTGTTTTGATCTGGAGAGGGCAATGAATATGCAACGCGCCTTATCTTGCTCATGAAAGTTCCCGTTTCCTTAGAAGAGGTTTCATAATTTAAGATGCAATCAGCATGAGCAATGAGCTCGTGAGTTACAGCCGTTTGTGAGCTATAGCTCTTAGATTGACCTCACTGAGGTATAGATCTTTGATTGAGGTTCTGTAATAGATCATACATATCATTCATGAGCTGCAATACTAGTACAAGTAAAACAAATGAGAACTTTGAGTTATGATTGTTTCCAACTTTGTAAAATCGTCTTCTTGGCCTTAGCAACACTGACACATATTTTAGTTCGGTACCACACTAATAAATGAAAGTGGCGACTTGGTTCGCGTTCTTTGGGTTCTCCTGTACTTTGGTTCCAATGTTGATACGTTCCAACTTAAGATCCTTCTGGAGTTGTGCTAGTGTTGCTGAGTCATTAAATTAGCTAAATTATGCTAAATTACTGGGCACGTTACGTTTAACGTTTTACATTAATCTAAAATTCGAATAGCAAAAACAAGATCTATTTCGAAATTTACGTAAATATGGGCTTTTCTTGGGAATTTTCCATTTTTTTTTTGATTAAATATGTCGCAGTGAACCATTAAGAATGCCATTTTAAAATTTTATATTACCAGTCACAATAGAGTAACATTATTAATAAAACTTAATCTTTAAATAGTTTTCATTAGTATGAGCCGTAAACTTATTCTATAGTTTGTGAGGTTTTAGTTAAACTAACAAAATTTTATTTTAATTTGCCTTTTTCTATCTGTTCTCATTTCAACTTCCCGTTAGAATAAGCGCGCGTTTAAGCTTTATGCTAATTTGAAGGGGAGCCAAGTTCTTTTTAAACGAGAGGTCGGAACCTCTCAGTGTGATAGAGCTTTTAGTCTCAGACCACTGTTACTCTATTCAACGTTCTCATGACCAGCTAGTATTTAAATTCTAAGCCTTAGCGCTGTTACGCTATCACTTATTGAAGTAATTCTAAGTGCGTTAGTATTAGTTAAATCTTGATACGCACCATTTAGCATAGAGGCCAACCTCGCGTTATAGCTCTGTGAGCAAAGACGATTTAATTTCTAATTAGTTTTAGTTGAAATTATTTGATTGTTCATTTTAGACCCAAGTGGCGATCATTATTTTCTGTATCCCTCAGTGGCTGCATATAATTGTGGTTTAATAAAAGAGGATTTTAAATCCTTCTCAAGTGCAGTTCTTCTACCAATTAACCACAGTTTTCTACCGCAGAACATAGCTGCATTCAGCTCCCTGTTCAAGATCAGGACTCAGTTTAATTCACGAACATGTTTGCCAAGAATATGCACCGAACACTCAGTCCTGACAAGTTCAACCTAATATAACAAAAAAAAACATTTTATATACTCGATTATTAAATAATGTAAGTTTTATAATAATTTATAATTATTATTACTAACAGATCTTCTGTAAAGCCTTTTAATAATGCTTAGTCCTTAATCCATCCATCAAATATGTGATCCTACAATCCAAAACCAAAGAAAACTTTAAACACATTTAGCTCAAAACTCATTTTTTGAGTTGTGCTAGTATTGTCGCTTTTGAACAGTATGTGGATAAGATCATGAAACCTTTTATAAGACTGTTTAGGAGAACTATTAGTCCAGAAAGTTTGATAAGGGATAACAATTCTTATCCGTGTCGAGAAACTCTGGTGTCAGAATATTTGGAAAGAGAAGATGAAACTTGAATGATTTACAGGTGTGTTTACCAGACTTGAGCCTGATTGAGCGTACTTGGGACAAAGAACCTCTATGTAAAGAAGGAAAGGCTCCGTAGACGTAATGTAAACCACTTTGTCTGCAACGCCGTTACAAAGAAAAGGGAACATTCGCCAAGGGATTTGGCGACGGAATCTGTTGGCGAGAATTTCCCCTCTGTGATCTGCCGGTTCTTTGGTACCTAGCCGATATTTCCCCCTTCGCGACGTGTGTAGGAAATTTAGGAACACGGGTTACGATGAATCGTTCTTTGACTTGTCGCGATAATTTAAACTCGGAAATGATGAAATATTAGGTGAAGTTTCACTTTCACTAGCTGTTAAACTTCCATTGTCCATATCGCTACTTGAAACCAAAGAACCTATTCTTTGTTTAAACTCTTGCTAAACGTAACGGTCGAACCTATCCAAACCAACTTCGACATTCAGCTTCGAGCTTTGGCGCTTTTTGGCGACAGATATTTCACGCATGCGCAGTTGTTTCCCTTTTCGTTGGAAGGGAGCCACTTCTGCTTCTGCGGAGTTTTCCTTCTTAACAGTACATATTCTTTGCTTGGGATACCTTCAGCTATCAAATTGCACAGCGCCAAATGCCTCTCCAGAACCTCAAGTGTACTTACAGAAGAAACGCATGTCATTAAGATCTGATCAACAGTTTGGTAAATTCTACGAAATCAACATGTGAGGTTCGCATTTCTATCAGAAGCAACCTTGCACCATATTAATGAAAAATTTGTTACAAAACAGGGAGATTATTCTTCCAACATTTTTAAATTTCCGTAAATTTAATTTCAATTCCAATGTTTTTATATTAATCAACTGACTAACGTGGTAATTTATATTAGATAAAGATTTTCATTTTTCAGTAAGTTCTATTTCTTTCCGTATCCTTTAACTTTGGCGAGCAGTAGTAACACGAAACGCCGTTGCGATAATGCTATAACATAAGGGGTGGACAGCATATATATATGTTGCCAGCATAGTGTTTTAAAGCATTTCAGCAAGATGATTCACATATATATCAGCAAAAAAGGGATAGAAAGGATTCCTTATGGCTAATCCTTCAGTTTAAAAATGAAAATCCAAAATACATTTGACAAAGAAATGTTGGATAAAAAAAAGGAATTTCGGTATTTCAGTATACGAAAAAATTAAATTCTGGAAGTGGAGGTTTTAATATTTTAGAGTACCTGCCATTGAAATGACCTCAATGATGAGTTCATTCCAATGGTCCTCAATGATGCTGTTATTCAGTCATGAATGATTCAGTCATGAGTTAGAATTTATAAAATTAGGTTCAGTCAGTATCAGACTTTGTGATTTCTACAAATTCTGCTGAGTGTTAAGACGCAAGCAAATCTACATTTAGTTCACTATGCATAAAAAACAAAAGAGGAGTTATGATTTTACGTCACCTTTTTATTTCGGGCGCCACTGTAGAGTCATTAGGAATTTTTTTTTATATGGAAGACGTGAAAAATGAGCAATGCTCTCGCCGGAATTCGAACCTGGAACTCTTGAATACGCGCCGAGTGTGCTACCATTACACCACGAAAGCAAGGAGGGAGGAAATCTGGGGATTAGAGGACCCAGTCGTAAAATCCTTATGGTGAAGAATCAGTCACAATTCCCAGTCACACAGCCATCTTTTTAGCTTGGGCGTCACTGTAGAGTCATTAGAATTTTTTTTGATATGGGTGACGTGAAAAATGAGCAATACACTCGCCGGGACTCGAACCTAGACCTCTCGAATACGCTCCGAGTGTGCTACTATTACACCACAAAGGCATGCAGAAAGGAGGGAGAAAATACCTTATACATATTATACATATTCCAGAAAATTCTCCGGATTCTGTAAATATTGCTAAATGGGTACATGTTTTAATTACCAACTCTAATTTTGTTAATGCGAGTACATATAAGAAAGAACACTTTTGTGAGATAAAATCAGAAATACTGTCAATAATAAACCATTCAAAGTTCTAGAAATAATTTTTCACAAAATTCGTACACATACACCCTATGTATTATGATGCAAGCTTAGAAGTATATTTTAATTTCAAGAAATTTAAACTCTTCTGCAAGATTTATGCAACATTATTGGAGACAGATATCTGTCGACATAATGAGGTCTCTGACATGTTTCTGAAATTACGCTGACGTTTGCGTTTGTACTTTGAAGAGTATGAAGAAAAAGGAAGTTTTATAAGGAAATATTTTGAAAGAAGCAGAAATACCTGATAACGAATTTTTTGACAAAAATATGCTATGTAATACATAAATGTAGAATTTTTTTGACCTTTTGGTTCTATGATATTAATAGTAATTTTACGATTTTAGATTTGGGCTTATCGGAACAAATGCAGCAGCAGAGCACCTGCATTCCTTGAAAAATAATATGCGGATATCTTACGACCTGTATTTTGAATTCATAATAAATCATTTTGAATTTTATTTTTTTAATACCCCTTTCTGATTTTGTGTGCAAGAATGATCTTGTTTCAGAAGAATATGTTAATTAGCCGTTATGAACGAATATCGAGAGACAGAACGTAGCTAGGCTCTTGTCAGATGTAATTTACTGTTTTGATTGTTATATTTGCATCCGCTGAAGATGTTGAGTTCTGTTCCTCATCTCGTGCTCTAATGAAATTTGCCAGAAGTTTGAGTAAAGCAACAATTCGTGATTGCGCATTTCAGTTTATGTATTTTACATCCCCAAATGTCTTTTTTATTACTAAAAGCAGTGTTTCACACGCTGCATTGATTTGCAAATGTTGCATAGTTTCTGGTAGCGGCTGGTTTAACAATACATATTGAAAACTATTCGGTAATTGCTTTTGAAACGTCTTACGTAACAGCTATTGAGAAATGCTGCGCATTCAGAGTCATATATCAGCCGTTATTTCCTTATAAATGAAAATAGACATGCAGTGATGAAATAAACTTGTCTTCTAAAATATTAGAATATAATGATTGATCCGTCGGTTACAGAATTCATTTCCAGATCAATTAGACTGTAAATACTTTCTCTGTAATTCAGACATCGTTTATTTTGGAATGAACTTTAAAAATACTGTGTCACAAACTTTCTTGGAGAATGTTTTATATTCAATGAAAAATTGCATTTTAAGCAAAACGGTTTAATTATTAATCGGGAAAAGAAAGGTTTTAATTATTTGCCAGTTATAAATCTTCTACTATTACAAATTATAGAATCTTCATGGAACGAAATACCTAAAAAAAGAAGTCTCAAAAACTGACAGCGAAAATATTATTACCACAATCATCAAGGGTGATAACTGAATTTAAGCTGTCATGTAACTCGGGAAAGTGAATATTTTTCATCAAGTGTTCCTTAACCATTTTAAAAGAAATTTTACTTTTCTAATATGACTCAAATTTTTACAGCTCGTGACGATTTATTTATTTATTTTGACTAGTAGTCAATTTTTAGTTAAAGCAACTTTTCCTGTCGCTTTCCTTTTCACCCAAGGCTTCCTACCAGTAATACCCAAGCTATGTAAGTACGTACCACCTAAGCTATATAAATCAATTAGCGCGCTTATATTCAAATTGAGGGAGAAAGAAGAGCTATTAAAGTGAAACTTTTGGAAGTTGATTTTAGGGCATATTATGCCTGCTTGTAGGCCGAGTTATTACTTTGACTTACCTACAAAAAAGAAGTTTTGAAGAAACAAAAACAAAGAAGAAGTAGTGCTTATAGGCCGGATTGTTACTTTGACATACCTACAAAGAAGTTTTTGTGGCGTTGAGAAGCGTTCAACGCCACAATATCAAATTGCAAGTAATGCAATTTGATATTGTGGCGTTGAGTGCTTCTAGCATGAGGCTTGTTCCGCCGGCTTCGACGAGTCAGAGCCTTTCTGCGCGATTAAATTATCCTGTAAGCCGTTAGGCTAGTTCAGTTACATTTTACTTGAAGTTCAACATTACTTGTTTAAGTTAAGCCAGAAGTGTTGGCTTATGTATATACAAGTGGGATCGTCTGTGAACTATTTGTGACTGAATAAAAGGTCATTTACATCCTTCTTCTGCTGCTTCTTCTTTTGTCCGTCTGCTGTGAAGACCCGAGGATAATTTCTCGGGTCTTGACAACCCGAGGACCGAGGAATTGGAGCATTATTTTAAAACTACAGTCCTTCTAGAGCTCGTTCGTTTATGTTACCAAAGAATACGAAGCTATAAAAGATCATACAAATTATGCTGCTAACACTGTATAGTATTTTCTCCCTCATTATCTTGGGCCTTCCTCTTGTAACTAGAATCACGTCGGCCAACAATCCGGAGGTCCTGAGTTCGAATACCGGCGAGGACATGGCTCAATTTTTTAAGCTGCGATAAAAAATCTAATGATTCCACAACATGAAAGAAAGTAATGACGAATTGGAGTATTATTTTAAAATTTATGCTGCAAAAATCAGTATGATGCCAGCCTCTACTAATGCATGCATTTACATAGAGGCCGAGATTTAAAGGGAGAAGAGGCAGAAAATTTATCTAAACTAAACAGTTTACACAGAGTTGGGAAATTATGCTGTTGCATTAAGAGGTGAAACTCCTAGTGCCTGTCAGGAGCATTTGAATCTCTGTGGCAGTCTGTGGTACTATTTACAGGAGTTCAAATAGCCACCGAATACTGTTGTTTTTCTACGCGAAAGGAATAAATAAGCTAGAGAAAAACTTTTCATCATTTAGAAAAGAATGTTAGAATGAATATTTACATTGTACTCTCTGAGAGAAATATGGTCCGTGAAGCCTTAGCAAGCTACCGAAAGATTAATTCACCTAAGCATCGTCTAGTACCACCTACTATGGCGATTACATAGATGACTATACATAAGTACCAATTATCACCAGTACTCAGATTCGACAAAGTTATCACCTCCTCAGACGACCAAAATTGCCTGAAACTTTCTTAGGAAGTTTTTGCTGAGCAAAATGGAAGGTTTTTCATTTTGTTTAAAAATTATGTATTAAGACGGCATGGATTTTATGCGAAATTGCCTTTCATAAGTGAGTTTCGTTTATTGGTCGTCTTAAAATTAGTGGATGATATGTTATATTGGGATTTAAAAATCTAAGATCTATAAGCCTCACCCAAAAATTTGAAAAGAGAAGAAAATGATTTATAAATGCAAAGCAATATTATCTAACCTAAGAGTTTCTTCTTCTTTAAAGCAATATTTAAGTACATTGCGAAGAAAAATAGAAGACAGTTCGATATCTCCCGTTCTACTGGGCCGATTGAGGAATTTCAAGTTGTGCTTTCCATGTCTCAAAAGCGCAACTTACGATATACACTGGTGTGCAAAAATTAAGGACGAGACGGTTTTTTCAATATAACTTTGTACAAAAGCTTTCCAAATCAACACATTTAATACCGTAAGATCCCCAATACGTAAGGACATGAGTAATGTAAGCAACACTTACTAAAAGAGAAATCAGAGGGATAAAAAGAAGCTTTATTGAAAAAGTAGCATGGAGCGCAATGCGACTGAAGGCCGAAACATCCCTGTGATGGGTGTCCAGCAAGAAACATCCGGTCTTTAATAGGGGATATGATCTCCCCTGACTGCTAGGCAGGTTTCACATCATTTGTGCATGCTGGATATGTGGTTGTTAATGAGCTGTTGAGACACTGCTGCTCGTTCCTCATAATGAGCTGTTGAGACACTGCCGCTCGTTCCTCTTGTAGCACCAATCGCAGTTTCGGAATTGTTACTGGCGATAAGTTACGTGCTGCCACGGGTCTCCTTAGTAAGTTCCGTACATGCTTGACGGGATTTAGATCCAGAGACCTTGCCGACCAATCCATGTGTTCAATATCTTCACTCTCCAACAGCTCTTCGACAGTATCTGTGCGATGAGGTGGAGCGTTGTCGTCTATGAAGTGGAACTGAGGACCCATAGCCCTTGTGAAAAGACGCATGTAAGGAAGAAGAATCTCGTTACAATAGCAGTCCCAGGTGACGAACCTCCTTGGGAGATATGAAGGTCGATCCGGCTACCAAGCATTATGTCTGCTCGAACGAGAACTCCGCGACCTCCAAAACAGTCCCTTTTGATGATGTTGAAGGGGTTATTGCGTGTTCCCCGCTCTGTCCAGATGTGTATGCGTCTAGAATCGCAACTCAGACTAAATCTGCTCTCATCTGTAAAGAGTACTCGTCCCCTCATTCATTGTCTCTCCAATTCCGGTGTTCCCGGCACCACAGAGAACGCCTTCTCTGACGGGCAGGCGTTAGAGGTACACACCGTACAGGGCGTCGTGAAAACAGACCACCACCGTGCAGTCTTTTGGCCACGGTAAAACGCGATATCTGTCGTCCTGTTGCCTGTGTCGTGTGTCTAGCGATTTCTCCCGCTGTCTGCCGCCTGTTTCTTCTGGCCTGTAAGGCAATATACCGGTCATCTGCGGGTATGGTTCCTCATGGACGACCACTACTAAACCCCGGATAGCTGTTCCTGTAGTTTGAAATTGTCTCCAAAGTCTTGAAACGATGCTGCAGCCCCACTTGTCACACTGTGGCCTTCTTCCAACTTCCCAATGATTCGACCTCGGGTAAAAACATCCAGATGTCGTCTAACAGATTGATTATTCGCCATTTCTCGCTGAGGCAGCAACTCGGTGTGATTTTAACTGCTATACGGCGTGCAATCTCTTTGCCAGAAATACTGATGTTACACCGACAACATGCTTTATACTGCTCAGACACTCCCCCATTACGTCTACCTGCATATCTGCGCATGTGCTACCGTACATCCCCTTACTTAATCTCCTGATTGGTCTTTCTGTCCACTCTGCCTCTTCGTTCAGCTGATATGCTAATTTTTCGACTTCGTCCTTAATTTTTGCACACCAGTGTATATTAGATTTACATATACCAGCATTCTAACATCGGTATTTTGACACAAAATCGGACTTTTTCTGAAATCACGTGCTATGTTTAGTAGTATGGTAATTTGATTTTTTATGTAAGCAAAAGACTACTAAGAATAGTATAATATATATTATTCTATATGCAGCCACCTCAGAACCAATCCAATTGATGTGGCCAAAATGTATTACAGAAAAACTTTTATGTTTTTAATATAGTACAGTTTGGAGAAGATTGCTTCTTAATTACCTATTTTAATTTAAGTAATAAAGTCAAACTTGGTCATCATCTGGCGAAGTCATCACGCTGCTTATGATATACACTGCGCAAAAAAAAAGGGGGGGACAATTCTATATCTCCCGTTGATGACTGACGATATTCAAATTACGTAATGTCTCGAAAGCACGACTTAGGATATATATTAGATTTATATATAGCATTATTCTAACATAGGTATTTCGACATAAAATAGGTCTTTTTCTAAAGAAACATACCAATTGTTTTTCATATTTGGATTCTGCGACTCAAATTATGCCTAACTATTAAATTTTGTAAAATTTGGTGGGAAATTTACGGAGAAATTCAAAGATTTAACTTGGCGAAATATTTTCAGTTTGCGCCAAGAATAATTCCCTTGGCAAACTTCTTAATAGAGGGCAATCTATTTTCCTATTCCATCCATCGTGCAGGAGCGGAAAAAAAGTCAGATCGTTCCTTCCTTTTTACATCGTGGATGAGCGGAAAAGAAAAGTCGCATCATTCTTACTTTCAAATAATTTTAACAAAGTACGTAAACCACATTTCTGCTATTATCGCTTTCAACAAATATGCAAAATTTCAAAATGCGCCACTATATAAATTCACGTATATCTTCGGGAATTTTGAATAAAAAGCTCTAATGTTTTGCAGGTATGCTTAGAAATGCATCTACTTTAAGATGACTGTAAAATTTTATAGGCTATAATTCAAATTTTTTTTCGAAAAATTTATAAAAATAATTTAAAAATACAAATTTTAAAAATAAATCATAAAAAAAAATCTGAAAGGTTTCAGATTTTAATTACGTCCAAAGGGGCGTTTATTTAGCATTTTGTGTGTTACCTTTATTTGTTAAATACCATGTTCTTCGCACTTAAACCATAAAATTCAGTTCAACAGCAATATCGCAAAATAATTTTAAATTGTGCATATCTTTAGAAATTTCGGTACACGCTCTCACGCGCTGGAGATAAAAATGTTTTTCTGTACAACGTTGGTATTGCTGGCTTTGAAATCTTTGAGTTTGTTAATGAAAAATTCGTTAAAGTTTTAGAGAATATTGTTACGAATTTCACATTTATTTGGCTATTTATTTAGAACTGTAATTAAAATTCCTTTTTATTTTCCCGTGCAACGCACGCAGACGATTTTTGAAGAGAAAGCTACTTCAAAAAAAAAAAATAACCAACAAAGAAACATAAGCACTAAATTGAAAAGTGATACGCCGTTTCTTGTGAAACAACGCAAAACGCCCAAACGAAAGTAATAGTTCTTCGGGACTAAATCCCTTCGGACTAAAAATGGGTAAATTTTATTTGAAATGAACCTAAATTTCGAACTGTATAGGAAGGAATCAAATAAGTTTCATAAAAAAAGAGATATTAATAAACGCATACCAAATTGAATTAACATCGAGGAGCTAAACATTTGCGAGCCAGGTTTTTAAAAACTACTCGTGCGATTTCTACAAAACTTGGCAGTTTAGCATAGTTTGAGTCGTAGTATCGAAATACAGAAAAAACGTGGCATGCCATTTCAGAAAAGGTCCGATTTGTGTCAAAATATCTATATTAGAACGAAAAACGCAGTTTGAATTTCGTCAATCGGCCCAGTAGAACGGAAGATATAGAACTATCCCCCCTTTTTTACGCAGTGTATATTATGAATTATTGAAAGAAGTGATTAATCATTTACGTTAAATTAAAGTTCATTCTATATTTTCACTAAAATCTGGAAGGCTTAGATACTATTCTTATACTATTACTATTCTTCCAGCAAATTGAAAAAGAAATTCATGGTGAAACGTGATGAACGAGTCTCAGTGATCGGTGCCATGCATGCCTGTTAAGGTTTAAAAAAAAGAAAAAGAAAAAAAAAAAACTCTCCTACCGTTTATGACTGCTACTGTGTTTCTGCTTAACTTTAACATAAAACAAATGTTTCGTAATTCGATGTTTATAACTTTAAACACGTGCGTTACTAGCTTTTTACGTCTGAAGATTGTTTTTTGTCACTCAGATTTATGGTTTGTTTTTCAAGAAAGGATTTCGATGAAAGTTTGCGTAATTCCTTTCTTAACGTTAAATGGTAAAAAATATCTGCCAAATTTTACGCAGAGAATTCTCGAAAAATTACTGGATGTGCAAACAACAAACTGAAATTAAAAATCTCCAGTAATCTTATTATTCGGATTGGAGCTAACAACAGAAAGACCTTTCATTCGTTTCTTGTTTTTAATAGTATTAAAACTCGGAGCTTAATGTAAAGAGTTTTGGAAACTTAGAAAGAAATACAAACACAAGAAAATATCAAAGTAAAAATAACTGCAATTTTACTAACGTTCACTGTCGTTCAGACTGAAGGACAATTGTGAAAGTAGATTCCGTTTCAAAAATTACATTTCTTAGATGCACAGATTTAATCGGCGTGAATATCTTAGCTTGTATATGTCCTTTTATAATACAACTTAGTGCTAAAAAATACGCAATATCATTAATACAAATTCAGCACAAAGAAATAATATATATTAAGAAAACTAAATGATTTGCAAAATGCAAAGTTTATTTTAAAAATCCATATGTTTTTGAAATAAATTTCCTCAATTGAAGGAATTTTTTATTAGCGGGTAATTTGGTGACTTGGCGTAGATTCATTGACTTATATCGAACACGTTCTGTAGGAGGAATAAAAAATGTAGAAAATGCAGAATCATCTGATATAAATGGGAAATTCACATTTCCCTTCTTCACATTGTATATTTTTCTTAATCAAAACATTTTTTAAAAACTAAACTTAAATCTTCTCGAATCTGGATCCAAAATAGATATCAAATCGTCAAAATTTCGAATCTCTGAAACCTTTACATAATAATTAAGAAAAACAGATTTCTACTCAGAAGTTTAAAAGTTTTAAGTCATTAAGAAAGTTTAATTAAAATAAAATTTGGAATCCATATTTGACGAAAAACGAAATGAAGAACGCTTTTTTAAGTGCACTTGTATTTATTAAGAAGTTGTAAACGAAATTTAATAAATTACATAACTAAAACACTTGAATCCTGATACACATTTAATCAGTATGATCTGACAAAGCTGTTTCAATGGTGTGCGGAAAAAATGTCATCCGGAAAAAAAGAAACAGAAAGAAAGCCCCCGGAAAATAAGGAACGGAAAGAATGTCACTCGGAAAATAAGGAACGGAAAAAAAGGAACTCTTAAAATCTCGCCAAATAATGTTGCCAATCGGAGTTGGGGAAACCTGCCAAATTCTAATTTAACCGGCAGGGTTATAGCGGGCTCTCTTGAGGGAGGTTCTTAAGGGTAAGACGCTGAGCTAGCTGCAGCCGAGCAAGGTCATTTCGATAGCAGGTTTTAATATTCTTATCGTAAACTGTGACTAAATTTCATCTACAACGGTTTGTTATAATACTGCTTTTAACGCTCACTTATGCGACAATGTTTCACCCCTGAACCACAGCTTAAGGCTATAACTACATGGGGTACGAGGGGAACAATCACTAATGACCATGACCCGCTGGTCAACCCTCTATTTTTACCATCGGACGGCCAGCAGCTCGCTTATTTTCTTTCAATTATCCTTATTCCGCAGGTATGGTTGTTATGATAAAACTTTTATCTCCCATCTTGGCGATATTTCTAAACGTCCCTTATTTTTACCATTGCAAAAGAATGGTGACTATTTTCCGTTTCTTAATTTTCCGGTGCCTATCTTTCCGTTCCTTGTTTTCCGGGTGACATTTTTTCCTACAACCGTTTCAATAATAGTCGAAAATGTTTCCTTCTTTAAAGTTTTTTTTACAATCAAAGTAATGTATAGGAAAAATGGTGACTTCGAGAATTACATACATCAGCGCGCTTAGATTTTTTGCATTTAGTACCCCATTTTATCATCGAGATTTTTCGAAAGGAAAGATATTAAATGTAGAATAAAAATGTAAAAATAAATATTTTCCAATAAAAATTTTTATTCCTTTAGTTACAAAATACATATGGAAAAAAGTAACTTTCGGATTTGTTTCAAGTATACAAAAATTATTGAAAGGAAATTACGTTTTAATGAGACAGATGTGGCTGTTTTTTACTGCATTACAAATTAAATGCAATATTTGATACTACTTAAGCATGTTTAACGTTTTCCAGTACTAAATGGCATACGATTTAATAAGTGTTCAACCTGCAAAAGTCGTTTCATATAAGTATGTGGTCTTCAATGACAAAGAAACGTTCAATACCATACCAGAAACTGAAATAAATTCTACTAGTTTCAATCCAGAATTCAATCGAGGATTTTTTGCTGTTTCCCCAATAGCGGGCAAGTCGTGATCTTAGATGTTGGCCAAAAGCGGTGGTTACTTTATAATGGCAGCACCTAACAGGTTGAGCCATCTTTGCGTCCTATGAAGTGACGAACAGTTACAACCTTGCCTTATCCGGCAGACGAAGCTTGGTCCTTTAGTATTGCAGTTGCGTCCCCTAACCACTATACCATCTGGGAAACAAAATTCAATAATGTAAATTCCTTTGTTGTTGTACTGTAGTGTACTGTTTGCTGTAGTGGATTTCTGGACCGAGATGTGGGTTTCTGGACCGAAGTTTTATCCCAATGAAACATTTGTAGGTATAAGTCCATAATATAGATAGCATAACGCAGTTTCATAACACATTGCAGGTGAATGGAAAAAGAAGCAATTGAGGAACAGCATTTCTGAAAAAGTTGTACATAGCATTTCAAGTGAAAAACTTGCGTGCCTATGATGAACGGTTTCATAATGGGAATGAAGCAATGGTGTAGGTCAGCAATGATCACAAGATCGAACGTGCTAGCAGAAGCGTGGCGGATGGTCACGTGAGGCGCAGGAGTAGGGTGGCTGACTCTTCACAGAAGCTTGGCGATTTTGCTGTGAGAAAAAGGCTAGAGACCTTTGTTGATCGATCATACACAAAACATTACTAATTTGAGACTCAACTCTCTTCTGGATATTACTGAAGGAGATTCAATTGGCTTACCACATAATCCTTTTCTTATAACATTCTTCATAGCATCGATTTCTCATCTCCAGCAAGACGTTTCTGAAAAAAAAAAAAAACTATTTTACTTCGTTTCGGAAAGGAGCTTCTTTATTTCGTTTCCGAAAGCTTCAGCTTCTTTATTTCGTAAAAGCAAAAAATCACAAACCGATCTTCTAGAGAGAATATTCTTCTCTGTTTAAGTATGGTGTGCCTATATATCGTACCGACGTACATATATTATTTTTTTAATAGTTATAAAGTTTATTTATAAAGGATGATCATTCAGAGTGAGCATCATTTTCCAAGCTTCTCATAAACTTCTAAAACCACCTTTGAACTATATCTTCAGAAACAGAACTTTGTTCATATGCAGCACAAATTTTACAAGCGGTTCAATTAATATTTTTTCTTTTCTTTTCCATTTTGTTATAAAAGTGTATAATATGAAGAAAATGATCTTCTTTATTTTCTACTTTTAACACTCTACTAAAAAAATAATTATCCCCCAAAACGTACTAGAGTTAGGCTACGTGACTATATTTAAACATCTGCCTCGATGAAGGTCAGTCAGTAGTAGCAAATCAATTAGTCAAAAATGCGCCGTGGTCTGAAAAAACATATAACTTTCATGATGATCCGTATTTAAGCAGAAAATATGAAAAAAAAATGGACAAACGCACGCAAATTATAAAAACAAACATGTTGGACGTCCTGCATTTAAATTGGTTAAGTGTAAAGTTTATAATTTTCATAATGGTCAGGTGCTATTGATCATGTTCGAAAAGCAATATTTACAAACACAGGTAAATGTACGCCAAATACAGTTGAACCTCGCCAGACAGCAAAATTTTGAAGAAAATATGAACTCAGAAATTTGCAACCACTTTGGGAAGTCTCAATCATCTTTTCGAAAGATCGTTCTACGGTGATTGTGGTATTTAAAGACTGCTATTTATCATAGTGAACATGAAGGAACTATTAATAACTGCTAAATAATTTACTTAAAACTTATGAGCAATCAATGATAATCGAATAAGCATATTTATAGTTTAAAGAAAACTTCGTGGACATGGTCTTTACGAAAGAAGACTTCAGCCTTGTGTCGTTTTTTTTCTAATTCACAGAAGAAAATGTTTAAAATGGTGTCGTGTTCATCGTTAGAACAGTCAAGTAACTGGCCCGTGCACTATTCGCAGATGTGTACGGACGCATCTTAAACGTATCATCTGGATGTATACTTACTTGCAAAGAGTGAGAAACGCGCAAACATCCATCGCATATTTTAAAAGACTTTTGCATTGAGGCAAATTATTCCTTTGAGAAAAAAACGTAAGAAACAACCACATTCAACTTCTGATCTGTAAAATAGACTTTATTACCACGCGGAGATCCGTAGATGTTTCCACATAAGGCTCATTAGAAATCTCAGCCATAGAATATCAACCTTTCATTGCATATTTGAGAACGGCTCTTTCATTAACAGTATGCGGAGAGAAATCGTGAGAAATGTTTCTCTGAATCTATGAGAAAAGTTCTATATCCAAGCAGAGTACGCAGATGAGATTCTGTGTCTCCAAACAGAGCTGCTTAGGAATGCTTTGGGATTAAATATTTTGTTTATGGATTCAGTCTCACAAATTTGATATGATAGCTGAGTATTTTCAAACAGGATATTTGAAACAGATTGGTCAGAACATTCGTTTAATCTTATTGAGCATGACTGGAATGTCCAATTTTGGAAAACTGGGCTGCGCCTCTTCCCTAACCGAAACTCTAGAAGTTCAGATTTGTCCTCTCAGGAAAATGGGGTTTCATTTCACAGTACTTAATTGGCGTTTTAATTAGTACAACATGAAAAAATGCCGTGAAATGTGTATTCAATTATTAAGTAGTTGTACCCTCCAGAGTGGTCACTTAGTTTTCTGCCTCTTTAAATTTTGTGTATGGTTTGGCATAAGCGTCTAAAGTTCTATTTTCTTAAAATGATAAACAGGTTAATATTCTCTATAAATATTTATGCATAATTTGTTCTACGTTTCCTTTGTTCTCAAATTTTAGTAGTATTTTAGTTTTTATAGAATATTTTGTATTTTATAATTAGTATTTCCTTCCCCTTTAATTCTGAACAGTAGATTATCTGTCTATCTATAATTATAGATATACACTAATGTTTGTGAAAAACGCAACACCATGAAGGAATTATCGTAAATGAATGAAATTTATTTCACATATTCCTGAGAGTGGTACGTAAAAAGATCAAAAGACGAAAAAACTAAACGAACGTCGGAAATCAGCACTTTTTGTGTCTGCCACCCTGAGCGATGGGAGCCTTTACACGTCGTCGCATTGAATCGTACAGGTTGTGAATGTAATCCTAAAGAATGAATTACGTATGGCTTCGACTTGACGCCAAAGTTCAGCCTTAGTATGCGCGCCCCACCAGCTGTATGAGAGAGTCGCCGACTGATGAAATACCAGATGTACTCAATAGGTGACATATCCGGGGAATAAATGGGCCTTGGAAGAAGCGAAACGCATTGTACCCTAAAGAAGGCTTTTGTAGTCTGAGAAACATGTGCACGGGAATTATGCCGTTGAAATACAGCGCCTGGAATGCGTCGAAGGATTGGAGGGCCTCTGGCTCCACAATTTCCATTATGCAGCGACCATTGTTGAGCTTGCCCACAATCTGCACTAGATGAGATCGACAATTATATCCAATAGCTCCCCATAGCATGATGCCAGGCGTTTGCGCGTATGATACTGGATAACACACTCTGGAAGTAGACGTTCCCCTCTGTAATGCCTTACACCTACTCTTCCATCATTGTACTTCAGATTGTAGCGAGATTCATCGGAGAAATCAACTTGTTGCCACAGGGTGCGACACGTACTGTGTTGCCGTACCTATTGGAGTCGGAGGCGTCTGTGATTCAGCGACACAGGAATCCTGTGTAGAGAAACCTTACACGCAGTTCATGCTAAGCATATGACGCGGAGTTAGACAACGCAACATCCTTAGACGTGCTTCAACGTTGTGCTAACACACGAGAGGACGCTGTACGATCCGTCATAGCCATACGGATGAGGTATCTGTCGTCCCGGGCCGTTGTGATATTGCGTGACCCACTGCACGAATTTCGCCTTATTTGGTTCTCCTCTATCCATTTCTTCCAAACACGCATCACTGTTGTGACATTACGCTGCGTGTGGCCTGCGATTGCTGGATACGAAAGTCTATCCTCTCGCATACTGACGATGTGGCGCCATTCGAACTACGTTAGTTGTTGGTATGGCACCCTCCGCTGTTGACGAGGCATTTTGACCTCTAATTAAACATTCATCTCAGACAAAGGTCGATACACAGTTTCATCCCAATTTTCATCTCAGTCCTTTACACACATGGAACAAGCGGTCGGTTCTCCTTCCACTTATGCAGAATCGCTTTGTAATTAATTAATCATTTGCATGGCCTATCTCACATTACATTTCCTGTAAGTTTGGTTCAATTTGCATAATTCCTTCATGCTGTTGCAATTTTCACAAACATTAGCGTATAAATAACTTGATTTAAAATGATAAAATACAGGAGTGTGACAAGTGATAGATCTATATTTAATGATATCTTCCGACAGTCGTTTAGTGTATGGCCACAAATCTATATTTTGGCAGTCTCGGTACTAGGAGATCCAAACATGAGCTTGGCGGTTTCACTTGCTTAGATGGAAGATACCTTCAGACGAAACTTCATTGGCCCACTCTGAGTGGGTCGGCGTAAGTCCTATTCCGTTGAAAATGGCAGCCCACGTGGTATTAGAGGGGGCATTTGGAAGACTAATCAGATCTCCAGGCGTGCATGTTTCTCACCACTGTGATCCCTGACAAGCGGCAATGGTGACCCCGTACGCTCGGGGTAACAATGGCTACAGAGAAAACTTTAGGGTCTTCTATCTCCGACTGGGCTCCGGAGACGTATCATGATTGGCGTACTTCCTACCTCTTGCGGAACTTTGACTGGTAATCCACCCCCTGTCTAATACGGGGTCTTCTCATTAGTGACCGGTCCGTGTAATGCAGTACGAGTGGAACACGTAAGACAAACATTATTATTATATCCAGTGATTACCGTTATAAATTTTATCTTTTATTTTCATTAGAGTTTAGTGTTTTTTGGTAACATAAACTAAATCCAAATCTCTAACAGCCAGTCTGTGAATTGTCACTATGTGAGTATCACAAAGACAGGAAAAGATTGTAAAAGACCTTTTTATCAGCTAAAGTTTAACACATGGAACAAACGCGTGTTTACGGAAGCCAACAATTATGGCTTAAATTAAAGAAAGTGGGTGAACTAAAATCATTGAAACTAAGTACAGCCCAACGGCTTCACGATTCCAACCACGCACAATCCGGCTCTAGCCTAAGTTGCCGTAAACAAGCCTAATAGCAAAAATAACTCAACGCCACAGAATACTAATCGCGACATAAGCAAATTTAGCAAAGTGACCTTCAAGCAGGCCTAACAAGCTCTGGTTTTACCCACTAAAACCTTCCTTTAAATATTTCTACTTTCTACCTCATCTGAATATCGCTCGAGCTAGAAATTTACACTCCGGTAGGAAAATAGAAAATGAGATCGACAGGAAGGGATATTAATTTAAAATAACAAGCTAGAAAGTTAAATGATACTTTATAATATATCCCCAGCCTCCATTTCTCCTTAAAAAGAAATAAATCCCAAATATCCTGGCAGGAGAAGCTTCTAGCATAACTTACTACTACGTTTCCTAGCTATCATTAACTCATTTCTTTAGTTACCATACTTACACACTATATATTAGTAAGCACAATATAACGTTAGTGAAATGTGATTGCAAGCGTGCTGAAATCTATGCACTTGAAAGATCCACGAAGTTATCCATAAAAGGAGTAAAACGCAAATGAATTAACACACAAAGTCAATGAATTATCACTGAGGAATTTTTACATTACTTTTAATTTACTGTCTTCTTTTTTACAAAACTGACTGTTAAGATTAAGCATCACTGAAATTTTAGATGGTACCTATAATAGACGACGACCTCTACAAAAAAAAAATGTGGAAAAGAAACGTAAAGCCGGAGAAACCTTCTGTAGTCATCCAATGTATCAGGTCTTCGCCAAGAATGCCATTGGCAGAACAGCATTTGGAATCCAGAGAGATGTTCAAAACTATCCAAATAATCCTTTTCCCCTATCGACTAGAGTTATTTTCTCAAGACCTATTAGTAATGCTCTACCTAGCAGTCCCTTTCTATATTATAAATTCAAAACTGTATTATATACAGGTCACTAAATTTCTACGCATATAAACACGTTGGCGGACAACAGACTTGGAAATCTAAAGAAAATTCTTGGCCGCCGATCGCAGTCTTTCACGACTTGCAGGTAGTATTACGTCAACGATTTTTCATCAAGATCTGTACCTACTTTGCACAAAGCACAAATCTCAAGCTATGTCTTACCTAATACCTTGTAGGTTTTTACTTTAATTATCTAATAGTTATTTTTATTTTGGAACTAGCTTTTCCTATACATTCTAATTTCACACCTACGTTCCCCTACCAGAATGAGTTTTCAGGATTACGATTTATGCAAATGAAGTAGAAGCGAGTATTTAAGCTGAAGTCTGGGTCGCTTCAGCAGATCTTGTTTTGCCTTTCAGCCACGTTGTTGTTGCTAGACTAAGCATACTGCTTTACGGCCGTACTTCTACGTGCCTGCTAGTATATGTCGGTGCTCTTTAAATAAGAGCCAACCGCGTTGGTTGATTCTGTGCAGCTTCGGTTGTTTATTTTATTTAGCATTAGATTAGTTTTATAGATTCTATTTCGAGTTAAAGCCTAAGTGGAGACTTACTGCACACCCAAGATGGGAAAACTATTAATTCATTTTGAGATGGATTAAAGGATAATTTGGCCCTTCTTTGGTCTTGTTACTTACGCTACAAGAACTCAGAGGATAATAGCTACATAGTTCTTCAGCATTCTAGCTCAATGAAAGAGTCTTTTAAAATATGCGATGGATATTTGCGTGTTTCCCACTTTTTTTAAGTAAACATAGATCCAGAGAACATGTTTAAAATGCATCCATACCCATCTGCGAACAATGCACGAGCCAGTTATTTGACTGTACTAACCATGAACACAACGCCACCTTAAACATTTTCTATGAAATAGAAAAAATATGATGTGTATACCACGTGACTTCCTTGTATGGAATATTAAATTATACGCATTATGCATTTCATTTAAACTTATTGAATTAAATCTATTTCGTCGATAGCGCATAAACCACAATAGAAGGAATGCGCTCTTTAAAATTCGCTATATTTGTTTACCATAGCGACCCTCTGACGCTAGGTTCACTTAACAGGGTTACATCTCATTCATTTTATAACTAAGAATGCTCAAAAATTATATCATCGGAGGAATTATCTAATCGTTGCCACATGTTCTATTCAAATGCTATAATAAATCTAAAACGATGTCTAAAAGAAATTAAACAAATGTAAAAGAAAGAGTTTTCACAGACGATTCAGCGCCGCTTACCTAATGCGCATGCGCTACTTGTAAACATTCTCCTCTGTCCGAGACAGACTGGCGACAAAATTTGCGGCTGCTCAATTTCGTACAAATATGCTTCTCGAATTTCATTACAAATATGCTTCTCATTTTCATTACAAATATGCTTCTCATTCAATTAATTCAGTTCTTACTTCGCGGCAAGGCAAAAATACATAAAGCCTCAAAATATCTTCATTAAAAATTGAAAAATATAGAAAACATTAAACACCAAATACAATTGAAACAATAAAAAGATTTTTTTCACAATTAAAATTAGAATTTCTATGCAAAAACAAGCAATTCGGCCAACAGGCAATAAGCAGACTTTTCCGCGCACCAAAATGAGTTTAATTTTGGTCCCACTCGGCAAAAACACAGTGAAGATGCAGAAACTGAATTCACTATTCTGCTAAGTTTCAAATGTAAAGAAATATTGCTTCTAGGGTAAACAAAACTACCCTTAGCCACACTTAAACATTTTTCAAATTGTTGCTAATTCTACAAATATTGCATGCAGATTACCTCAAATCATAAAAACCTTAACCGGAAGATAAGAACAGCAATTCAATCATTTTAAAATAAAAAAATACGCAACTTACCAATATATAAGAATAAAAAAACTGAACTCACGGAGCCGAGCAACATAGTGTATACAGATATATATACCTTTTGTGCTGTCGATTCCAACCAAAAAGGGAGGTGCACAAAAAATTTCAACATTCTGAGGCTACTCGGTTTTGAGTTATGCGAGATACATATATGCACACGTACGTTCGTACGTACAGACGCCACAAAAAAAACTTTTCTGAATCCATTTTAAATAAATTTTATAGTTCGTTTTGGGGAAAAGAGTCCTTTATTCTATCCTTACGTACAGGTGTTACGCAAAAACATCGTTAAATTGCAATCGATAGAGCTCAAAATGGATATTTTTGTTGAAATATGGTATCCGGAATTTTTCGTGGTTACAATACTTCCTTTAGGTCTTTTATATAATGGCAAAATCTTGAGTGCCCATTTTCATACATTTTATTTCACACATAACCTTTTACAGGTAGATCGTTGCGATCATTTGAATCATGAAACTATTTCTAATGCATTTATCTCTTTTACTTCTCCGTTTCACATAGTTTCCTTAAACATTAATATTAAATCTTAAATATTTTTCAGTCTTTGCCCATTAGCTTTCGGTGTTAGTTGCTGTTTACTTGAGAACAATACCTGACACAGAATAATAAGGGAATCATTGCAAAGTGTCATATACGTGTTATCATATTAGTTCCTATGACTAAAGGTGTCAAATCATATGACTAAAGGTGTTAATCAAGTCTAATTCCTGATCTTTTGTTATAGTTAAGTACGAACCGTAACTTGCAAATTGTCCTTTTGGCACAACGTGAACTAGATCGAATGTCTGATATTAACTTATAGTTTTGCGTAGAAATTTAAGAAGTGCCATTAATTATGAGGGAATTTATGTTTGCACTTTAAGAGTAATGGAAGTATCCTCTGCTTTTTCGATTTTAGTATATTGTTTTAAACGACTGAAAATAAATACTAAATTATTATTACCATTGCACATTCATATTATTTATTAAAAGATTGAAATCTACCAGAATATGTAATTGGCATTTTAAACATAAATCAGTTATTCATTGTGTTTAGGTTATAAGGTATGTTTCCCGCCTTCTTAGCATGCCTATGTGGTGTAATAGTCAGCAAACTCGGCGCGTATTCGAGAGATTCGATGTTCGAGTCCCGGCGAGGGCACGGTATATTTTTCACATCTCCTGCTTCCTAAAAATTATAATGTCACTACAGTTACGCCCGAACTAAAAAAGGTGGTAGATGATGATTCTCCACCACCAGGATTGGGCGATTGGAACCCCTAATCCCCAGTCACCCTTTAAAGGGAGAGTATATAAGGTATTTATCCTGCCTTCTTAGCATGCCTTTGTGGTGTAATGGTCAACACAATTGGCGCGTGTTCGAGTTCCGGCGAGGGTATTGCGTATTTTTCACATCTCCTGCTTCATAGAAATTCTAATGTCACTATAAGGTCAGAAGCTGGATCTGCGGTAGACGAAAATGTTAGTACTGATTATGCTAATATGTATGACTCCAGAATTTAAAATTGGGTTTCAGATGATCTCAACGATTTTAGATTTGCACCCCTCGACCAATGTTCTTGAAAAGCCCTTTCCTTACTTAATTATGAGTCTCGACCGTTATTATTGATTAAAAGCTGTTTGCATTATCAACTGTCATCTTAATTCTCACATATTAGAGGGATTTTCGTTAAGGTGAATCTTTCCGTTACTTATGTAGAAGCTCTATTTATAAACTTCTGAAATATTTCCTTTTACCTTTAATTAAATTCAGTTCACAAAATTGTGATTACCTCATTGCTGTGGAGAGAAATTTTAAACTCATGTAAAATTGGATTTGCTTAAGCAGCGTGAATTTTACCTAAGCCAGAGAAATACCGCAATGAAAAGAACAGCATTGCAAGCATAACTGCAAGAAAAAAATGCGTTCTAGTGTAGGTAATCGATGACGCAATTTTCTACAAAGCAAAAATAAAATATTAACAAATTAGATAGATGCTCGTTGAGTGCGTGATCTGAATACTAATGATGTCATTGTGTACTGCTGTCACCTGTCATGAGACGTTTCACTATTTCACCACACTGTTCTGCAAATATTTGTTCTCTTAATTTCTAGACAAATAGCCCTTGCAAGCTTTTCCTTAATCAATTAAACAACAAATGAAAAAAATTTTAATGTCTGTAACGACTGATAAACTCCACTTATAATGAATTGTGTTTCTTCCGTTTATTTATTTATTTATTTATTGATAAAATAAAATGCAAAAGATAATGTTAAAGGAAAAATTGTGAAATTACATATCTTAGTGAAACTGTATGTGTTTGTAGCTCTCTCTCTCTGAAATTATTACTTATGATTTTTCAATTTTTGGTTTTTGTGATAAATTGGTTCTAAATTTCTTACTTTATGTCTTTACTTATATAGTTAAGAAAAACAAGAAGGAAAATTTCAAAATTAGTGAATTTAAAAATTTATTTAATAGGATTAAAAAGTAAAAAGTACTGCGCTATTGCTGCAAAAATAATACTTATTTTAATAAAGTAACTGAAAATATAGAGGAAATTATCTCCCGAAATTTAGAAAGCAATGGTGCACAATTGTGGTAATAACTAATTAAAATTTGTAAATAAAAACACTGGACTTATCAAATTAAAATGTAAACGAAAAGAATACAGCAAGAGAATTGCTGCTGATTCCATAGAAAGATCCCGACTTATCAGAGGTAACTGGAACCTCTGTATACAACCGTCAACGTTTCAAGGAAAGTTGTTTGGTCATCTCGTATATCTGAACGAATGTCTTTTAAATTTTACATTTATATTCTTTTCATTTACATTTGATGAAAATTCCAAATAATTATTACCGCAATAGTGCACAGTTGCTTTCTAAATTGCCAATTATTTATTACCTAAACAGTGCACCTTTTCTTTCTAAATTTCAATACGAATTTCCTAGAAGATAATTTCCTTTATATTCTCTAATACCATATATATAGTTATAATATTTTTAGAGCATAGAAAAGGAATCAACTTGCAGTCGTTGTGGCTTATGGTGACGACTTACAGATGAAGATAACAGAACATGAACTTGACGAATTCAGAGTCTTTATTTCCTTCCACGCATATACACAGTCCAGTCACATTAATGTGACCATCTGTCAAAAGCCAGAATAACCACCTTTCGCAGAACGGACTGCCGCTTTTACATTTATATTCTTTTCATTTACATTTGATGACAATTCCAAATAATTATTACCGCAATAGTGCACAGTTGCTTTCTAAATTGCCAATTATTTATTACCTAAACAGTGCACCTTTTCTTTCTAAATTTCAATACGAATTTCCTAGAAGATAATTTCCTTTATATTCTCTAATACCTTATATATATATAGTTATAATATTTTTAGAGCATAGAAAAGGAATCAACTTGCAGTCGTTGTGGCTTATGGTGACGACTTACAGATGAAGATAACAGAACATGAACTTGACGAATTCAGAGTCTTTATTTCCTTCCACGCATATACACAGTCCAGTCACATTAATGTGACCATCTGTCAAAAGCCAGAATAACCACCTTTCGCAGAGCGGACTGCTGCTCGACGACGTGCAGGAAGAGAGTCACATAGGTCCCTGAAGGTGTTCTCTGGGATGTTGAGCCATGCCGACTCTAATGCCGTGGCCAGCTGCGCTAGATTACGCGGTTGAGGATCCATGGCGCGAACAACTCGATCGAGATGGTCCCACAGATGCTCGATTGGGTTTAAGTCAGGTGAGTTTGCTGGCCAGGGGAGGACGGTAAACTCATCCTGGTGCTCTTCGAACCACGCACGTACACTGGCAGCTGTATGGCACCTCGCATTGTCCTGCTGGAAGATGCCATCATCCTGAGGAAAAACAATGCGCATGTAGGGGTGAACATGGTCCGCAAGGACAGATGCGTACTTGTATTGATCCATTGTGCCTTCCACAATGATCAGTGAACCTAGAGAATGCCAGGAAAACATTCCCCAGACCATAATGCTCCCGCCTCCAGCTTGGACCGTTCCGGCAATGGTTGCAGGGTGGTTCCTTTCAGAGGTTTCACGCCTTATACGCCAACGTCCATCTGTCCGATGGAGCATAAAACGCGATTCATCCGAAAACGCAACCTGTCGCCACTCAGTGGACGTCCAGCTGCTGTACTGGCGTGCAAATTCTAGCCTTCGCCGTCGATGAACAGCAGTCAGCATAGGTGCACGAACCAGGCGTCTGCTTCGGAGGCCCAGACGCAGCAATGTTCGCTGAATAGTACTTTGGGAGACACTTTTGGTAGCCCCTTGGTTCATTTTGGTGGTCAGTTGCTCAACGGTAGCCCGTCTATCTGCCCGAACGCATCTCCGCAACCGTCGTTCGCCTCTGTCATCTATGGCCCGTGGTGCACCACATTTGCCACGTCGCTGTTTTTGAACAGTCCCATTTTGCCATGCACGGTACACTTTTACCACGGCGGCACGCGAACAGTTCACAAACTCAGCCGTTTCGGAAATGCTTCCACCCTTGGCCCGAAAGCCAATGATCATGCCCTTTTGGAAGTCGGATAAATCGCTTCGTTTCTGCATTACGCCAACGATTGAAATGTTTTCCGAAGCCCTCACACACCCTTTATATACGCTCAACTGCACTGTGCTGCCACCTGCCTTCTGTGATTGGTTATTTAACTCTGACATGGAAAGTACGTGGTGGTCACATTAATGTGACTGGACTGTGTAAAATCATCTGCGTAGATATTTATCCAATCATAATGAAATATATGATATATTTCTATGATTCAGTCGTAATGAAATATGATAAATTGCTATGTACATTGGTTTTGCAGCTATTTTAGACGAGGAATCAAAGCGGCGAAATATTAGCAAGGGGAAAGCTAGCAGAATAAGTATGATGTAATTAACTGCTGGCGGTATTTATACCAAAGTAAATGCTATTCTAACGACAGGCTATGACTGGTTAACATTAGTTTTGGTTGCCCTTTTCAAGGAGCGTCACATAACGATAGAAAGATCTCGAATTTGGGAGGACAGATTAATTTAGGCGGAGAGCACCAAATTTAGAATGTTAATTTTGAGGTCGTCAATTATTGTGTAAAGCAGCTATCATATTTCGTTATATCTTAAAAATATATATGATTTGTTGTACAGCCGTACCTTTTACGTACAGTAACCACAAATCTGATGAAAAGTTTAAAATACAAGTTTTTATGAATATCTGATATTTTTATCAGCCTGATAATAACAGCCTGACAGAATAATTTTTATTATCAGCCTGATAATTACATATAATTGATACCAATAACATGAAATATAATCTGTGCTGTTTACGGGCAAATGGGAACAAATGTTCCATGAAATTAAAATATTAAACCCAAAACAGCACTGAATAAGTTCTGCCTTGGTCTTAAATATTTCCCAAAGCAGCTGCGGTTAGCGAAGATAAAGGCAATAATCAACTCAGTGTGTGGTAACAGAGTAACTGGTTGATGATAGCCGCCAGCTCTCTATCAGGAACTTGGCGCTCATAGTATATGTAAAGCTATTTGCATCCTGGTGAGAGTACACCAAATTAATAGTGCAGGTAAAAGTATAAGGTAAACGGGTTAATTGATATTAAACCGTACAATCACATTCATCAAAATTTAGATAATTCGAAAGCAGAGGTCTTAATGATCTCGGAAAATAAATATTAATTTTAAAACTAACTAGGAACTAAACCTTTAGCAATAATTTCTGAATATTTACAAATGCTCTGTACAGAATCTTAATTAATGGCTCAAGACTTTCTTTCAGATTTCCTAGAGGAAAATATACTTTAGAAAAATACGGACAAGTCGTACACTTAGATATTATACATAAATGTTTGATATTTACTTAAGAATTTACTTTAACATACTTACTATTTCCAGCTCTCCAGTTTCATATCTGTGCGAAATAACCAGCCGTGTGTCCGTACAAGCAACTTCTACCTCCTGTCGCCTGTAATTCATACTTGGTTAGTTTATTTAACACACCAGACCTGAAAGACATAAATCAAATTGAGGGATAATGTAATACTTTGCAACAAAACGAAAAGATTTCTGGACAGCCTACAGATCTTCCATTAAATTTCTAGTACATTTAATTTTCATTAAATCTTCCATTATACTAATATAGCAGTCTACTGAAATTTCATACATGCCATTCCCGTATTCGTCGATAATTCATTGTTCATTGCCTCATCACCTTAAGATTGTCCGACTGTGTACAACCTTCTTAATACTAAGCAAACTAAGGTTTGCGGTCTTCGTGGTAATAATGAAAATAAACTTTACCTTTTAGATTAAAATACTCAAACAAAAAAAAACTTCTAGCTCTTATTTAAAATCCAAAAATTCTCTTTAGAGATATGAATATCGTGATTAGCAATATTACGTATAAAAGTGAGAAAACGCACTGGGGACTGCGGTATTTCTTCATACAAAAAGAATTAGAAATGTGCGTTAAACCTGATCTTCTCTCGGAAACAATTAATGTTTAATGTTAGATGCATGTGCAAAGCAATCATTCTAAGTTTTGCGGCCGTTACATTATGTAAGGTTTTCCAAAACATTTATCTTTCAAGGTACTTGGTAAATATTGCTGTTCAAAATAAGGTCTTAAATTTGATTGGTATTCGTAATGGTAAAGAGACAGATCTTCAGAATGTTGCCTTTCGTTGAAACGTAAGAATTTGAATTCATCTATTCAATAGAATAAGTTTAAAACTGCTTAATAAAATAAGCAATTGCAAATTGATTAATAAATTGAATCTCTGCAGCCGAGCATCAAATCGTTCTGTAAATCGAATCTGAATCAATTCGACACTTTCCGTTCTATTTCATTTATATTTGTTTGTTTTTAATAAATCTCGCAACTCAGAAAATGCTTCTACGGAGGCTATTCATACATGTTTTAGACTATTTTGCTTTCCTACAAAAATCTGCGTAGAAATGTTTTTAACAGCAGATTTATTTTTGAAAGTATAAATTATCGTCTGCTATATGACAGTTTTGTTTTCATGCAAAATGCAGCTTTTAAAGAAGCAACTGATAGTAGGTTATGTTTGTGCTCTTTGCAAAGAACATTATTCGTGCCTTTAAACGTTCGGAAAGTCATAGTGTTTCGATGTCTGAAGTTATATAGGTAATATTGTCAACAAGAAGGGGAAAATATAACAAAATTTGGCTTCAAGTGGAAACATTGTTGCAAAGACATATACAAGGAAGAAACGGAATGTATCGAATGCTGCAAAGGTAAGATCTTTGTGGAGTTCCACCCTTTTATTAATTAAATTTATTAAGTTAAAGGTAGGAATTCTTTTACACCGATAAGTGAATAATCGCTTGAGTGTATGAACAGAGACATAAGACTCAAGTAGGGTTAATTACCCTTTATTTCTCAAAATAAGGTTAAGCACAGTCGGCTCCTATCTCAGAGCGTATAGCAAAGCCTCCCCTTGGGCTTGAACTCAAATTAATAAGAAGTAAAGCTTAACTAATGCTTAGCTGAAAAGATATAACCGAAGCTATCAGGATTCTAACTAGTTGGCCCTAAATCTCAATTAAGCAGGCGAAGCTATCAAGGGCCTGAAGTACGGCTGAACGTAGTAATAGCTTTAGAGAGAGACGTAGCCCAAAGACAAACGCGTTTTAGTCAGAAATTCTGGTTCTCTAACGAAGTCGATTTAAATACTGCTCTTACTCATTTGCATTAAACGCGTTTCTGAAAAAGGATTCTGGTAGGAAATTGTATGCTGAAATTAGGAGAGACAGAAAAGTGTAACAAACTTAAAGTAACTGTTATAAACTTAGGATAAACCTTGCATCTTTAATGTTAAAAGAAAATCCGCGAAGTCAAAGAACAGTTGCAAAATAATTAAAATGTTCAATGTTAACTGAAAACAAAGTGATTAGTGCTAATTTGAACATTAGAAAGGCTATAAAAACTAATGTGCATCGTTTTTCTTCACGCTATATCGCCGAAAGCAGAACGCGCTGCAGAATTCTTTATGAGAAACATTTATACGGATAAAAATGGAAAATTATTGTCACGATAGATGAATCCTGTGTGTATTTAAATGTCTGAAATAAAAAGAGATCCATTTATTATCATCAAAAAGGAGAAAAAATTTTAAAAGATGGTTAAAAGAATCTAAAAATTTTTCAAAGGGATTTATGATTGTTGCTGGTTTTTCATATAACCCCCAATTAAAAATAAAGAGAGTGGAGAAAAGTGTTAAGATCAACTCCAGATATTATCAGGAACATATTTTATACCCATTTTTCAAATATGATATACCTTCTCTTTACCCATTCTGCCATCAATCAATAGAACTGCATCAAGACAAAGCAAGCAGCCACACATCAAAATCCACTGCGAATTTCCAGGAAAAAATGGAACAAGAAACGGTAATCAAGACCATGTCTTTCATTTGCATCCCTACTAAATCTCCTGATGTATCACTCACGCATTTTTCCTGTTTTGGACTTTTAAAAAGCAGATTGTCCACACGTCGACTTGCAACCCTCCTAGGACTTTGGAAATTTATTCCAGAGAAATGAGAGTAAATACCTC
>KK122387.1:278421-303302 GCA_000611955.2 Stegodyphus mimosarum
TGTTGTCTTCCTTACGGTGCAGAAAGGTAGTAAAGAATAGGTTATCAAATAGAACATTTAAAATACAAAAATTTTAGGTCACAAATTTCTGTAAATACAATGAAAATCGTCAAAAGAAGTGCCAACAACCTCTGTATTTCAAAACATATAAGATCTTAAATTTAACATACACTCTTAGACAAAAAAAAAAAAAAAAAAAAAAAAAAAAAAGAACCAAGAAGGAGTTATTCGAATGTGAAGAAAATGGGTACAAGTGATGTACATGTACAGAAAAGCAAATGATTACAGTTTGAGAAAAATTGGATGATTTATTGAAGTGATTGAGCTTCACACAGTGATAAAGTTAGTAGCGCGTTTGCCCACCTCTGGCCCTTATGCAAGCAGTTATTCGGCTTGGCATCAATTGATAAAAGGTTGCGGATTTCCTGAGGGATATCGTACCAAATTCTGTCCAATTGGCGCGTTAGACCGTCAATACCCCGAGCTGGTTGGAGGGCCCTGCCGATAATGCTCCAAACGTGCTCAATAGGAAAGAGATCCGGCCACCTTGCTGGACAAGGTAATGTTCGGCAAGCAGTAAAAGCATGTGAAGTGTGGGGGCGGGCATTATTTTGTACAAATGTAAGCCCAGGGTGGCGCGACATGAAGGGAAACACAACGGGCCTTTGAACTTCGACGTACCGCTGTGCTGTAAGGCTGACAACCAAAAAATGACAACCAAAGGGGTCCTACTGTGAAATGAAATGGCACCCCAGACTATCACTCCTGGTTGTCGGCCTATCTCCCGGAAGGCAGTTAGGTTGGTATCACACCGCTGTCCGGGGCGTCTCCAGACTCACCTTCGCTGGTTATCGGGGCTCAGTTCAAAGCGGAACTCATCACTGAAGACTATTCTACTCCAGTCAGTGACATTTCAGTGCGAATGAGCCCGACATCATTGCAAACGGGCTTCACGTTGTACAGAGGTGAATGGTAGTCGGCGCAAGGGGAGCTGCGACCTCAGCCCCCTTTCTGTGAGCCGTCTTTGAATGGTCCTTGGGGTCACAGAAGCACTAGTTGCACGTACAATCGATGAAAATGATGCATCTGGGGTTGTGAGTGCCGCTCTGACGATTGCTCGGTATTCACGTTCTGTCGTTTCTCTAGGCCTACCGCTTCCATCTTGACGCTGTGTGTGGTGATGGTTCACCCATTCCTGCCAACATCGTCTAATAGTGGCATCGCTCCTGCTCAAATGTCGAGCTCTTCGTCGATAAGACCAACCGGCTTCTTTTGGCCCAACTACATGACCTCTCTCAAATTCTGACATCTGCGCATATCGTTCACGCACCTGTACGCGAGGCATAGTTATTGTTTACCAGAGTGCACGGAATGAAATTCGTTAAGAATTTATGACCTGGAAACGTAATTTCTCCTCTTAAATATCCTGCCAGTTGCGCATATCAGATGCGCTGTAGCGACAACCGTTCATTTAATGGCAGCCAAAATGTAAAATTTTGCATTTTCCGTCGAAACCTGTATGCATAGCAATCTGTGTCTAATTTGCTCTATATCTTCTCGGTGCGTCGTGGTGCGTCGTTTTTTTTCTCTAAGAGTGTGTTTTTATGGATTTTGTATTTATTTAGAATTGTAATTAAAACTGTTTTATTTTCCCGGGCAACTCAGACAAATTTGAAGAGAAAGCTACGTCGGAAAAGTAAAAGTACAAGAGCGAGTGCATTTAATATTTAATAAACAAATCTCTCGTAATTACTGTTGCCATCGAGAAAATAGATTTTACCAGAATGTTCTCGTGAATAATTAAAAAGCTTATAAATGCCGAACTAAAACACCTCAGCTCAGTTGCTGTTGTTTTTAAGCGCATTGTATGTTTACTTAACGCTGTTATTTATTGTAGAGAATTCGCTGGGAGATTGCATTTACTTTTTCTGTTTTGAACTGAGTTCTGTTTAACGTTTGAGCTATTGTTACAGTGCACGAATATCTCTGAGGAAATATTTCAGTATTTTGTTTTATTTCTTGCGAAAAGAATAGATTTTATTAACTTTTTAACGAATCGTGCATTCAGTCCATCACGAACCTGTACGCAGGCAACAATATATTTGGAATGGCAAAGAATGAGATCCTCGGAATGTTCCCTTTCAATAAAACGCAATAAGAATTTGAATTTAACTTTCTAACTGAATTGATTTGTAAATGCTTAGTAAAATAAGCATTTTAGAAAACGCAAATATGCTTCTTAATAATTCATATCTTTCTTTCGTTCTTATGATATATTATTTGAACGTATTTAATTTATAATACGTACAAAAGTAATTCCTATCAACGTAGGCAATATTCTAGCAACAATAAAAGATAATTCTAATGTTATATATTACCTATCACGGTGCGAAACCGTTTAGTTTTTTTTTTTTTTTTTTTTTTTTTTTTTTTTTTTTTTAAGTGAACGTTGCGTTATTTGTAGTTGCGAGAAGGTCGTAGGTACACAAGCACGTGCGAAACGCACGATTTCGATTTAACATGCCAAAAGATACCGTTTCTCTCGTGTTTTAAAGAAGGTAGCCACGTGATCAACTTCACGCACGGAGGAATACGTTACAAATTAAGCCTTTGTACCCGAGACATCAAATGGTTACAGTAATAGACACTATTCGTTTTTATTCTATTTCGCTTATATTTGTTCTTTTAATAAGAATTTTCATTTCTATACCTAACCTTCACAATTTTTATTTCAGCTGTGAAAAATTAGGTATTTTTTGTCACTCCGAACAATACAAGTAACTAAAATATAAGACAAATATCTACGTTCTTTTCATCGTCTGCTGAGCACAATAGCTTCAGAAGTTTTATTTCAGGCAATTATACTAACGTAATAAAAACGACGTAACTCGAAACAGTACATGAATATCCCATACATGAACAGATATTGAAAAACTGACTGAAACTTTTATATAAAACGATTTCAAATATTTTACAATTAAACTCGAGTTTTCATCTGTCTTTCAACCGTCCGCCGCTGGGCGTTTCGATGAAAACGAATGATTTGAAAAACAAAGAATACACGCGAAAAATATCGTAGCTTAAATAGGCTAATATTGTACAATAAAGTATACTTGTTTACAAATGTTTAAAATCGTGCCTAAAAACAAAACATTGAATTACTCTACAATATTATACTACTACAGTGTTTTACTAATATACGGCACTGTAATTTTAATGCATTATATTAGGCTAAAATATTGCCCCAATGAATAAAATATGCGATTAAGAAATATGCGTACCCTGAGAAATTAATTACATAATCATGAATAACAATTAAATTAGAACAGGGAATTAAAAATCTAACAAGAAGTACATCAACACTGAAACCAAAACAGATCAATTGAATAAAATAGCATAATAAAAATGATATCACAAATTATTGATATTCTTGTTTTTAGTCCAAACGGCGTTAGCCCAGAAGGCTTATTAATTTCGTTTTGGCATTTTGTGTTGAAAATTTTAAATCTCGTTTCACTTTTCAAATTGTTGCCACCAAATATTATCTCCCTGTCTTATATTTAAATATATTAAATAATGAAGAATCTGCATAAATGTATATATGTTTCTCGCATTGTGATAAAACAAAGGTACTTAAAGCCATCAAATTTTGAATAACGTAGTCTTCCACCGAATATGGGCTTCTGGAAGCTCTAATTTGGAATTTGGAATTCGTTTTATTATCAATTTCATATTTTGTAACACTTTAATGAATTCTAGATTAACAAACACGATGATTTCAAAGTGAGCAATGGCAACACTAGACGGGAAAAAAAAATTATTTCCAGCGCTCGATACTGGGTATCGAAAATTCTAAAGATATGCTCATTTTAAAATCATCTTACGTTATTGCTGTTGAACTGAATTTTATGGTTTAAGTGCGAAGAACATGATATTTAATAAAGGAAGGTAACCCACAAAGCGTTAAAAAAATGCCCCTTTGGGCGTAATGTAAAATCTGAAAACTTTCAGTTTTTCGTTTCAGTTTTTCCTTCGTTTTTTATTTGAATGGCAAACTCCTTTTTAAGGTGTTAAATGTAAATTTGAACCGGCATAGGCTAATTTCTCAGTTTACGACGTGTACAATGAAATCATGGTGCCAGTACTGATCCCGAAGTTTTCTGTATTAACCACTGCTGTATTTATCTACAGAACAATAAGTAAAAACTGGTACGCTTTGTAAAATTAAAATATATAGTCACCGATAGCTCGATTTTTAAATAAAAAAAAACAGTCAAAATAGTGTTTTAAATATTTTAAATTTAATTTTAGATTTTGGTTTATGATATTAAATTTATAAAGTATTCTCTTCCTACTACTTGAAAATAAAGGAAATTTTACGTTTATTACTCTGTTATGAAGCTGGGCTCTGTAGGTGGATACATATTCAATCGATGGAAACCAACTAGTTTCTTTGTAATTTGTTAAATGTATGTCTTCATCTTGAAGAGAGACATATCAATGTTGGCTCTTTTCCCTTTATCCTCATTAGTCTCCTTACTTATGCGCTAGCAATCATATTTAATTTCAGTGCCTGCCTACATTTATAAACTGGTGTCTGGTTCGTAATCTTGGCGTAGAATCCATCGCAACCCATTAACTAATTCGACTGAATTTAAGATAAATGGAAATCATTGGAGATAGTACAGGAAAAAGTGTATTTTCTCAAATTATTTCTGTGATTTGTAACCTTATTTTTTTAAAAAATATGTTATAAATTGTTAATATTAGTGATCAAAAAAGTAGAATGAAGATTTTGAACCGGCATAGGCTAATATCTAAAAATAATCTTTAAAAAGTAATAATCTGAATCTCTATAGAATCTAAAAAAGGTAGAACAAAAGTATTTTCTCATTATTATGTCATTTATTTTATAACCCATTGATATTTTCTATCTGTTTCAATAGGTGCCCAGCCGGGACAGTGGCTGGTTAGCGACGCTGGCTACGTACCGAAGGGCCTGGGTTCGAGTCTGGGAGAAGGAATGGATGTTTATAAATGTACAGTGTCTGTGCGGCAGGAGGCACCGTAAATATTCGGCGAGCCGAAAGTAATGTGTTGATGTTATTGTCAGGAAAGGGAGATAAACTCACAACAACAACACCAATTTCAATAGATGCAAGTACGAATTAAGATAATTTACTTCACTTTTGTTTTGCGTTATCATAATTTTCCTTCAAAAACATGGAATAATATTATGTGCTATACCAATGTATAACAAATACAAAGTAAATGCAACTGAAAATTTGCAGGGAATATCTGACGAAGAGTAAGAGAGATGAGAATTCACATGAAAATATTCGGGAATTTCGGAATAATGGTATTGAGGGTTTAAAAACAAAGCTTTGCTAGAGCTACCGAAGCGTATTCTAATGATTCTGTTGCTATTGTTGGTTAGAACAAAAATTTGTAGTTGCCATATTTATTTATTTATTTATTTGAGGCAATGAAAAGAAACACATTGCGAAACTAACGGAATCTTTGATTAGAGGTCAAGGTTGCTTTCGACGATGAAAAAAATCTGGGTTAATCCAGATAACTTACAAAATGCTGACTTCCGTAAACACTTGCTACTTTCACCAAGACTCAATGTTGCCAATTGGAAAAGATATATGGTCTGAATGAAATGAAACTTCCTCGGGAAAAAATTTCAGTGCCCACTGAACTGGCAAAGATGACGTAACGCAGCACGTGTGATCGAGAAAAATTTCCAAATAAGAGACACTGCATTTTATGCAGTGAAGTCAAGTTTTTACATTTTAAAATTTCTACATACTGGCGTATTGGAGTTAAAAAAATGAATTCATCAATTAGAAAAGAACAACTAATGTTATCATCAGGATGACACGTTTAAATAAACGAATTTGGAGAACAGCCTTGGTTGCGCCAAATTGGCTTCTTTAAGGGTATGGGCGACATTTCATCATGCCAATGGAAGTAAATACTACAGAATAAATACTACAATAATAAATACTACAGTAATAAATACTAATTACTATACTACAATAATAAATACCAATAATAAATACTACAGACAATCCCTTAGCAAGGGAAAAGTATTACGGCTGTCTACCTAGAGGAAGTACGCCTTCGAATGACAACCATTGCCTGCCATACCACAATAAGCTGTTATTCCCTTTTTGTCGTCAAGGCTGTTCCCCGAACAATATCCAAATGAACTAAAACTAAACTCACTAGCGCAAAAGCCCTTAGTGAGCCATGGCCTGCAGTGCGGTGACATCTGCTTTCTTGCCGTGGGACCCGGGGTGCAAGAACATGTGTCCAGCTGGACACGTAGTCAGCTCCTCGCAAGAACCCTGGTGTTTAGTCCCCAAGCGAACTTGGTACTCGTTTTATCGGTTTTAAGTAAATTAACCAGTAAATAATATACAGAAAGGTACAAATATCGAGACTAGCTCATAATTCATTAGCATGTTTGATAAGTCTGGATAACACGGCTTTTTTAGTCCAAAGGGGCAATTAGCCCTGAAACACTGTTAATTTCCTTTTGGCATTTTGCGTTGGTTAACTATAAATGTGGGTTAACTTTTCAAATTGATGCCACTATATATTATCATCCTGTATTATATTTAAAGAAATTAAATAATGAAGTATCCGCATAAATGTATGAATGTTTCTCGCACTGGGATAAAACAACGGTACCTACAGCCATCAAATTTTGAATAACGTAATCTTCTACCGAATATGGTCATCTGGAAGCCCAAATTTGTAATTTGAAATATGTTTTATTATCGATTTCATATTTTGTAACGCTTTAACGAATTTTTGATTAAACAAACTCAACAATTTCAAAGCGAGCGATGGCAACACTGTAGGAAAAAAAATACTTTTTATCTCCAGCGCTCGAGAATGCCCTAAAGCTTTGCTCATTTAAAAATAATTTTGCGATATTGTTGTTGAATTGAATTGTATGGTTTAAGTGTGAAGAACATGATATTTAATAAATAAATTTAACATACAAAACGTTAAAGAAACGCCCCTTTGGGCGTAATGTTAAATCCGAAAGTTTTTTTTTTTTCTTGTACGAAGCAAAGGAAGTATTGTAATCGCGTAAAATTTCGTCTATTTCAACTGTGAAAAGAAAATGTCCATTTCCACAGATTTTCGAATCCATAGGGTCAGTTTTTCTTCTTCATATCTGCAAGTACGGACGGAATTAAGGACTCTTTTTCCAAAACGGTCTTTAAAATCGGTTTAAAATGGATTCAAAGGAATTTTTTTGTGACGTCTGTACGGACGTACGTACTTACGTATCGTTACGAATTTTGTACGTAGATCGATGATTTCAGTGCAGTTATATGTAAAACTGTTATATTTTTCTTTATAATGCAACACGAAAATCTAAAGGGAGGATGCTCTGCCTGAAAAATGAGAATACCGGCAAGTCTAAATATTGAACATTGAGTAAATGGCTATCTCACTAAATTGGCGATATATTGCGAAGTTGGCAACGGATTTGGCGTGAGAAAGCGTCAAAACATTTCAGTATGGTCCCTGTATTACCGTAATAGGTATTATAATTGCAATTGGTCACTACATTAGCTGTAACCGCATCTGGCCCTCATATGCCTTCCAGTTGTTTTGAGAAACAGAAAGTACTAAAAATATCTCGGCGGCCGGGAGAAAACTATTAAGGCTGGAGAAAGCATCTGCCGTCAGCTGTTTTTTTTTTTGTGAGTTTAGAGCGATTTCGGAGTACTGAAAGCTTTGCCCTTTTAGATGCGCTTTGCTTTGCGTTGTGTTTAACATTCTTAGTAGTTTGAAGTATAATTATTGATTGCACTCTGTGATACTGTGAACAACTGTACGAGTATTTTTGTGGAAAGTTCTGAAGTGTTTCTTTCGATAAAATAAATTTTATCAACATATCATCGGAGCTCTCTGCATTCAATCTATTATGAACCCATAGGCAGGCAACAGTATGTATAAGAAACGCTTTGTAGTAGAACGTTAAAATTTTGTATTTGGGACTGCTATAACATCGAATTTTGCATCACCCCCCCTTTTTAACTTTCTTGCACGAAGTAAAAAAGGAAGTATTGTAATCGCGAAAAATTTTGGGTAACATATTTCAAAGAAAATATCCATTTTGCCGCTATCGAATGCAATTTAACAATGTTTTTGCGTGATATCTGAACGTAAGGGCAGAATAAAGCACTCTTTTTCTCCAAAAAATTTTTAAAACTGATTTAAAATGGATTCTCAAGAGATTTGTTCGTGGCATCTGTACGTACGTACGTACGTATGACTGTATCTCGCATAACTCAAAAAGAGTAGCTTCAGAACTTAGAAATTTTGTATATAGGACTACTGTAACATGTAGATGTTCACCTCCTATTTTGCTTGCAATCCGCCGTACCAAAAGCATATAAATATGTGTATATATATATATCCACTCTGTTACTCAATTTCGTTTTTCTTATATGTTTGTAAATTGTGCATTTTTTGCTTTAAAAATGATTGAATTATTTTGTTCTTATCTTCCGGTTAGGTTTTTATATCTTTGGTTAACCTGCATATTATAGCTGCATATTATCAATAATTTAAAAGTTGTTTAAGTGCGGCTAAGCCTAATTATTTTGGCCATATTTGTTTACATTTGAAACTTAGCAGAATAGTGGATTTATTGAAAATTTAGAGAAACTAAGCTTCGCAACAACAAAGATAACACCTTCTTTTATTTTTGCGAATTAAACCATGCTTAATCAATTCTGGAAATTATTCGAGGAATTAAGTGTTAAAGATTTACTTCGTAATTTTTAATATAACTATTTTGAAATTTTATGTATTTTTGCCTTGTCGCAAAGTGAGATCTGAATTAATTGAAGGAGAAATATTGAATCGTCTGTGAAAAACTGTTATTTTTTTGTTTGTTTAATTTCTTTTGTACATCGGTTTAGATTTATCATAGTATTGGAGTAAAACATGTGGCAACGATTAGATAATTTTTCAGATGACATGCATAATTTTTGTGCGTTCTGAGTTATGAAATGCTCTTAAGTGAACCTAGCAGCTGAGTGTATGGTAAACAAATATAGTGAATTTTAAGGAGTGTATTGATTCTATTGTGGTTTATGCGCTATCGATGAAGTAGATTTAATTTAGTCCAACAAGTTTAAATGAAATGCAAAATGAGTATAATTTAATATTTCGTATAAGGAAGTCATGAGGTGTACACATCTTTTTTTTGGGGAGGAGGGCAGTCGACAATAACTAAAAGTATACATGTATATCTTTTGAACTGGGGTTTAAGTTTTTCTAACAATTATATAAGCTTTCCCATACTAATTATTTCAGCTTATTTTATAGTTTCACTTAATGATAAATATTTATAAAAGAGTTAAAGGTATTTTGACATAACTATGTTACATAATAAAAAAATATATATTAGTTATAATATTTGAACTACATTTATATTTTTCTGGAATAAGACAATAATAAATTTTAAAAATAAATCGGAAACCACCTTCTAATTCAACTAAACTTGTGACGTTTAGGTAACTTATCGCCCCGTCTGTTAAATTAACTCTGACTGAGAAAAAGGTTTAAACAACCTTTAAATTGAAGCTTAAACAAGTGCACCGCCATTTCTTTGTAGAAGCATCTCCGCTGCTTGCGGGATTTAGATTAATGTAAAATGTAAAGTACAACTTAAAGCCGAAAATTCACAAGTAAAAGGCTGTTAAGCGTTTACTTAAAGTAATCCGACTGCGCAAATAAACCGTGCTAATAAAAGCCTAACGCCGGGCTAAAGTTATTCGCAGAAATTGTCGAGGAATTGATACAACGGGTCAGCGTCGCTATCAAAGTTCGTTCCCTAATTTTCGGGAACTCTTATCTCAAATCCACATAGCTAATGTGAATTCTAGTAGGAGCTGACGAAAGAAGTGATAATACAGATAACATAATAATATACGGGGTTAAATTAAAACAAACCTTACAAGTACACTGGCTACACATTAATGCATTTTCCAGCGATATTTAACATTATAAATTCAAACACTGCATGTGAATTTCTAGGACATGATCTTATTTCCAAATAAATATCAAATTAAAATCTGAAAGCTTTCAGATTTTATTTTAATAAAAGCCTCTTTTAAGAGCTTTTAATAATAAGAGCTTTCTATAAAAGCCTCTTATTATTAAAAGAATCTTTGGGAATAATATAAAATCTGAAAGCTTTTAGATTTTATATTATCCCCAAAGGGGCTTTTTCTTAAAGAAGATTTTATTTTATTTTATATGTTAATTTATTTCCAAATACATAAATAAATATGTAAAATAAAATAAAATAAAATAAAATCTCAGTTTTCAGATTTGTGTGTGTTATCTTTATTTATTAAATATCCTATTCTTCACACTTAAACCATAAAATTCAATTCAACAGCAGTATCACAAAATATATAAAAAATAATCAAAAATTCGTTAAAGTTTTATAAAATAAAATGAGGATAATAAAACCAATTCCAAACTCCAAATTTGGTCTTCCAAATGCCCATATTCAAGTGGAAGACTACGTTACTCAAAATTTGATGTCTGTACTTACCTTTTGTTTTTTTACAAAGCGAGAAACATACATACTTTGATGCAGATTCTTCATTATTTAATTTCCTTATATGTGATGCAGGGCTCTAATATTTGGTGGCAGCAATTTGAAAAATGAAACGCCGTTTTATAGGGTAAGACGCAAAATGCCAAAACAAAATTAATAATCATCAGCGAATTGCCCCTTCGGATTAAAAAAAAACGTAAGAAAGAAAATAATTTCTATATTTAATCACTATAAATCTGTTTGTTTTAATTTGCAAAACAAAAAGAGATCAATATTTCAACTCTAGAGTATTAGAGTTCTAAACTGTTAGCATTCCAACTGGAGGAGATAGAAGTTTATGGAGCTAAAATATCACCAAATGACGAAAATGATTTTACAAAGATTTACAATGTTAAAGTTCATACACAAATAAATTTCAGAGGAAGGCAATATATGAAATGCGTCTATACAGTTTTAGGGCTAAGTATTTTCAACCATTCCACAAAAGCTGCAGAAAAATAACGAATGGGAGTAATTATTAATACATCTCGATGCTCTTTCTTTAAAATATTATCAGTTTATGGTTGGATGTTTAAACTGAGCAATTTATTTCATTTTACGCAGTCGATAACTACTGGTATGTCATAAACGTCTAAACAGAAATAAAAGGATTTGCTTTGCACAGTCACACAATATTTTCCCACACTTTGTCAAGTCATTGTCAAAGAAATGTGTCAGTCATGTCCTTTGTTACCCAGGTTTGTAGTGAAAAACGATTTGGGCTTTCCGTAGAAACTCGCGAATTTTAGACAGTGCACTTCGTTCCAAAGCTCAAAATTAAATTAAAACCTAAACTACAGTATTTTAAATTAAAAATGTTTTATGAAAATGATATTCAAGACCTTGAAAAGATAACTGAAGAAAATGCAAAAATGTTGATAAGAAATTAAAAATGATGAAAAAACTTCACACGATTTTTATCAGACTAAATTATTTTAAAGTCTGAAGAGGAGTTGTTGAGTGCAAAGAGAATAATGAAGAGAAAAATAAAAACTACAAAAAAGGTTGTCCAATTGCGTGTTGGAATAATCTGTAAACGGGGGGGAGTAAGTATACTGAATTCGAATCTACCATAACTTTGAAGCCTGCATGTCACATTTTTAAACAAAATCAAATAGGTTTCAGAAGAAAAGTACGAAGACTTTACTGGATGAAAAATTGTAAGTCAAATTGTAAGGTTTTAGTTAAACTAACAAAGTTTTATTTTAATTTAAATCTTTCTGTCTCTTCTCATTTTCAAATTCCCGTTAGAAGAAGCGCGCGTTTTCAGCTTTATGCTAATTTGAAGTGGCGCCAAATTCTATTTAAACCAGAGGTAGAAACCTCTCAGTGTGAGAGAGCTTTTAGTCTCAGATCACGGTCACTCTATTCGACGTTCGCCTGATCAGCTAGCATTTAAATTCTAAGCCATAGCGCTTTACGTGATTGCTTAGTGAAATAAATCTAAGTGCGTCAGTATTAGTAAATCTTGCTACGCACCATTTAGTTAGAGGCCAACCTCGCGTATAGCTCTGCGAGCAACGACTATTTAAGTTCTATTTAGCTTTAGTTTAAACTATTATTTAATTGTTCATTTTAGACCCAAGTGTGGTCTTCACTTTCTGTATCCCTCCCGAGTTGGGAAGTGGTTTGTAAATAATATTGATTTAATAAAAGCGGATTTTAAATCCCTTTCAAGTGCAGTTATTCTCCAACTCAATCACAGAACATAGCTGCATTCAGCTCCCTGTTCCAGATCAGGACTTTAAGCTGTCACGAAGATGTTTTCCAAGAATAGGCACCGAACACTCAGTTCTGACAAAATTATTGTTTTATTTAAGATGTATTTTAAATAGTATGCATGCCTATGCAGTAATTTGTTTAGTGCATAGTACAGAGGTCCTCAACCAAGAGGAAATTTCATAGTTTCAGGGGGGGAGGGAATGCGGTCAGCTTTTTATTTATCTGTTAAATATTTAGTTTTAGTTTATGAATATGAAAAGCTACGTTCATTAAAGTTTTTTTATTTATCAGAGTTTTATATATTTTTTCTTGTTTGATTTATAAAACACATTAAAACATTATTAAAAAAATATGAAAGCTTTCAAATTTTACATTGCTTCCAAAAGGGCGTATTTTTAACGTTTTGTGTGCTGAATTTATTTATTAAATATGCTGTTCTTCGCTCTTAAATCATAAAATTTAATTCAAGAGCAATATCGCAAAATAATTTTAAAATGAGCATATCTTTAGGATTTCCGATACATCGCCTCCCGTGCTGGGGATAATTTTCTTTTTCGTACAGTATTGCCATCGCTCGCTTTGAAATTCTTGAGTTTGTTAATCAAGAATTCGTTAAAATGCTACAAAATAGGAAATTTTAAATTCCAAATTCGGGCTTCTAGATGCCCATATTCAGTGGAAGATTACGTTATTCAGAACTTGGTGTCTCTAGGTACCGTTATTTTATCACAATGCGAGAAACGTACGTACATTTATCCTTCACAATTTAATTTCTTTAAATATTACACAGGACTATAATATTAGGTGACAACAATTCGAAAAGTGAACCGACATTTATAGTGAATCAACGCAAAATGCCAAAACGAAGTTAATAGCCTTTCTGGGCTAACTCCTTTTGGGCTAAATAATCTGAATTTAAATAAATGTGTATGTATTTTTCGAGTTTTGGAAAGGAGAGGAGGAAAATGATCTTCTAGCACTGGCAAAAGGGGTGCATGCGGCAAAAATATTTGAGAACAACTGGTCTAGTAGCTATATTTGATTTAAAATTTCTGATGCTCTCTTTTTTTCCTTTTTCCTTACAGTACCCGAACAATAATAACAATTTAATAAGCCGATTTGGAGATTGTTGTAATTTTGTGTAAGTGTTTTGTTCTTGTGTAGAGATTTAAAATTTCAATTATTTATGAGTCCAACAACGTTTAAATTGTGAAAATAGCTCAAGTCGAATGAAAGATGATGTCAAATATGCCCTGACAGGCCTTGGCGACAATTTTATCATTGAGTTGGCGATTTTATTTTGGACAACTTGGCTGCTTTTTGAAAGATTCGAAAAAGTACATGTTCAAATCTCTACCACCGATATTTCCAGAAGCTTGTACTACGCTATATAAATACGACTCCAAAAGCTACCATGAGTTAATTGTTTATCATCTCTGAGATTTATCAGTTAAAAGAGAATTGACTGAATTGCAATTCACAAATTACTCTGTGAGTGATTTGTGGAGCTGACGATATTTCTCGTACGCTAAGAATGATATGCTTAATACTTGCCTTTTTCTTGAACTACACTCATGTCCAAAATTATCTTTACATACCCAAAAATGATGATATTCAATGTGAAAACCAAGCCTAATTAGCATTATCCAATCAAAAGTAATCAAACGGGTTGTGATATGCAAATCTAGGCGTTACGTCATCAAAGGGTGAATCAAGCGCTTTGCACAAACTGAATATTTGAGTGAATTTCTGCAACATAGCGTTTGATTTCAGTGTGTAGGGACTCAAAGCGGTTTGTTATGGCTTCGAAGTATCATTTGGAAGAATCTGTAAAGTGGCGAATTATCGGCCGTTTAGAAGCAGGGCAGTCAATCATGGAAACAGCCACATGTCTGAATATTTCAAGACAAACAGTCTCTAAGCTATGGAAACAGTTTCAAAATGATGGAAGTGTTGTAAGGAGGCCTGGACAAGGTCGGAAACAAATGACAACTGCTTCTGAAGATCGGTATCTGGCATTAACTGCCCGTCGTAACAGAAAGGCTACTGCTCGCCAGTTAAGTTCAGAGCTTGCAGATGCCACTTGAACTGTTGCATCACGGCAAACAATATATAGAAGGCTTAATGAAAAAGGCCTTTACGCCAGAAAGCCAAGGGTATCTGTTTTACTGTCTTCACAGAAAAAGAGGGATCGCTTTAATTGGTGTAAAGAACATCAAAACTGGACTGAACATCAATGGTCCCATGTTCTCTTTACTGATGAGTCGCGGTTTAGTTTAACTGGTGATTCGAAACGTGTTTACATCTGGAGGGAATCAGAAACACGAAATGATGATCGATGGACGTACGCCCCTACACGTGTTCAGCAGCGGATCTGTGACAGGCCAGATATATGGGGATGAGGTCTTAGATCCTTATGTAAGACTTTTCAGGGGTGCGTATGGACCTAACTTTTTATTTATGGATGATAATGCCAGACCACATCGAGCACACCTCGTTGATGAATTCCTTGAAAGTGATGACATTAAGCGAATACCTTGGCCACCAAACTCTCCTGACCTTAGCCCGATAGAGAACTTATGGGACTACCTTGGAAGAGCAATTGCAAGTATACATCCTCCTCCTAGAGATGTAAATGCTCTGAAGACGGCATTGCTGGAAGAGTGGAGATTAATTCCCCAAACTGTGGTTAACAACGTTATTTCCAGCCTTAAAACACGTTGTGATATGTGTGTACAAGTCAGGGGAGATCATATTCCATATTAAATTCGTAAGACTATAACTCTCTTTGTCACACTTTATTACCATTTTTATTGTTTCATGCAACAATTTTATATCATATGAGGTGATCTTCAATTTTTTCTTTTGCATTTATGTGTCATCATGTTATGTATGATTCCACGAAAATTCATTAAATTATTAGTCTCTGAGAAATCCGTGAATTTATGCATGTAAACATAATTTTGGACATGAGTGTATTTGCAGCTATTTATTGTGCTGTATGTGAGTTTTTATGAAAAATTGTTAACTTCTTTCTACTTATATGGACTCATTACTCAAAGATATGAACGAACTCGTAGTTGCAATATTATTGTTCTCTGATTTTCCGTATATGTCCATATATATGCCTATATATCCGTATTAGCATATATCCGTATATATCCCAATTTATTCGTATGTATCCGTATTATCATTGATAATTAATACAGATGAGATATTTGAATCTCCCGTTTCTTTGGGCACTCTTTGGCATTTGAATTTTCCGAACCTTAATACAGTGTTAAACGTTTTAACTTAAAACGTTGAAAACATAAAATAGAAGTAAAAGTATTCTCTAAAAAAAAATTTGAATATTTTCAAATTTTACATTACCCCCAAAGGGTCGCTTTTTAACGTTTCGTGTGCACCTTTATTTATTAAATATCATGTTCTTCGCAGTTAAACCATAAAATTCAATTCAACAACAATATCGCAAAATAATTTTAAATTGAGCATACGTTTAGACTTACCAATACACAAACTTGCCTCTTGGAGATAAAAATTTTTTTTCGTACAGTGTTGCCATGGCTCGCTTTGAAATTTCTGAGTTTCTTACTAAAGAATTCGTTACAGTTTTACAAAATATGAAATCGATAGTAAAACAAATTCGATATTTCAAATTAGGACTTTCAGAAGGCCATATTCGTTGGAGGATTACGTCATTCAAAATTGGATGGCTCTAGGTACCGTTGTTTTGTCACAATGCGAGAAACATGCATACATTTATGCAGATTCTTCATTATTTAATTTCTTTAAATAGAGTACAGTAATACAGGGCTCTAATATTTGGTGGCAATAGTTTGAAAAGTGACTCAATGCAAAATGGCAAAACGAAATAAATAGCCTTCTGAGCTAACGTCTTTTGGGCTAAAAAATTAAAGAGATTATTGCAATATTAAGGATTTGGACCAGCAATATTATCTCTTGCAAACCTTTAATTTTTTTTATTTCTCTAGAAAGAATTTAGTATTCCATTTAATATTCATCTGCTGCAACTGTTGAAATAGCAGTCATCATCCATTTTATATAATTTTATTTAACACGGTCCTGGAAAAAATTATTATGCTGAAAAAGAAAACTGCAAAATTTTGAATTTTAATTATGTATATTTTATTCATGTCTTCTTAATAAATACAACAGTATTTTTTAAATTGTATTCGTAAATTCGTTTTTCATGAAACTCAGATTGCAAATTTTGCTATGCTATAATTGAAAACTTTTAACCGTAACTAAACAGTGGCCTAGCGGTAAAGTCACTGAACACTAGTAGTTCGGTCGGAGGTTCGAGTCCCGCGGACTATCTGTGTGCATGGACATTTTCCTGGTTTTCTCCATGTGTAACGTGCATACGAGCCAGTTTTCCTTAGACAGCTCTCCATGAAGGCATCTTTAGACGCATATCCCTGTATGCTGTGCCTTAATTAAATAAACCAAACGGTAACTTTTTTTTCTTTTCTGCCTACTCTGTACGAAGAATTTAGATTCAGATTCAGTAATCTATAACGTTTAGAATACGCTTCATCAATGAACAGAACTTTAACACAATTCTGTGAGAACATGAACTTGGAAATCGTTCAGGTATTCCCTTTATTTTACTTAAATGTGTTAATAGTTAGTTTAATTAAAGACAACAGTGAGTATTATTTTTATTTAAAAATCAAAGGGGAAATATTTTTATAATTCCTTTTAGTTTGTTTTTGAGGTCTTACGAGTAAATAAAAAGAAACTAATTTCTGATTTTGAAGGGCATCGCATTTTAAGAACTTCAATGTGAAGAATCAGAATGTAAATTTTTGAAGTACTCTGTAGATGTTCAGCAGCTTTTGAAAATTTTTGTACTTGTTAAAAACTAATTTCTCAGTTTACAAGATATTATTAGTAAATATATGCGCTTTAAAGTCTTATTATATTTAACTATCCTAGTTTCTGGCGTAAAACTGAAGAACCAAAACTGATTAGATTGATAAAAGAAGAAGATACGTTTTCCTTCAAGTCGCTTTTGAAACGTCAAAAGTAAGAGGTATACATTAAAAAAAGTCATAAATAGGACAAGGTCAGAATGATGAGTTGATAAATGTGCGTCTTTTCTGTTGTCAAATTTTGTTGTTCAACAGATGATAATCCAGAAATAATTAGCATAATATATGCATTTCTTCAATTGCGTTGTAACCACACGTATCTTGCTACGTTGCAAAAGATAACAAGTCTTTTATTAACGCTGAGTAATATTAATAATTGCAGCATGATTAATAATAATTAATACACATAGTGACAATAGTTTTACAATAAAGAAAGTCAATAGAATAAAAAATAACTGATGCAAGCTTTCCATTATTATTTTAATACGAAGTCTGCTAACAGAGCACACAAATCCAAAACACATTAATGTTTAAATTACTTCTGAAAGATTTTTGAGCTTAAATAAAAAAAACACATTGAATTCTCCCATTCAGAAATTCTTTAAATAAAAGAAATGATGGTAGTTCATTAACATTACGACCCATTCTCTGAAAACAAAGAAATTAAAATTCCTACACGGCGATTATTGCATAATATTGGTAAGTTTATAGAGTCATTAGGTTTATTTTGGTGCAGAAAACATAAAAAGTCACCAGTGTCCTAACCTGATTGGAACTCCAGACCTCCCTCGATAATTAGCCAAACGTGCTTAATTACATTACGAAGGCAAGCGATAAAGAAGAAATTTCTTGCATTCTCCTCCACCATAATGAGGAGGAAAGGATTTTGTTGTTAAATACAGGTGATGACGAATTATTTCCCATCGAATTATAGTTAAGGCGCCATTTACCGTCATTATAATTTTTCGAAGAGAGGAAATGTGACAAAACCTGCGATTGGATTCGAATTCGAGACCTTCCGATTGCTAGCTGGACGTGCTTCCAGTTTCACTTGAAGCTATGAGATATGGAGGAAAAATATTCCTTGTAACTTAGGCTAGTGAAATTTATAATCACATTAAAATGCTTTCAAAGTACATATCACACTACACCTGAATATAAAATCCCACGCTATTTTACATGAGCTCTCTGTTCACTTCCACACTATGTAATCTGACGAGCATAGAAATATCGAAAACTTCTGTTAAACATATGCAAATCCTCTATTACGGGCCTAACAACTAAATTTAACTGAGAACCTTTTTTTTCAAGTGTTTTACGTATAAAGGACATATATCTTGGTTTCATTTATATTATTAGCCCAAAGTAGCAATGTGCTCAGAAGGGTTATTAATTTCATTTTGACATTTTGCGTCGAATTACTATAAACGGTGTATCACTTTTCAAATTGTTACCACAAAATTTTAGAGCCCTGCACTATATTTAAAAAAATTAAATAATGAAGAATCTGCATGAATGTATGTATGCTTCTCACACTGTGAAAAACCAATGGTACCTACAGACATCACATTTTGAAAAACGTAGGGCTCCATTCGAATATGGGCACCTGGAAGCCCAAATTTGGAATCTGTTTTATTACTTCTTTCATATTTTTTTTAATTTAACGAATTTTTGACTGACAAACTCAACGATATCAAAGCGAACAATGGCAATATTGTGCGAAAAAAAAACATTTTTATCTCCAGCGCGCGAGACTGTATATCGGAAATTCTAAAGATATGCTCTTTTTAAATTAGTTTGTGATATTGCTGCTAAATTGAATTTTATGCTTTCAGTGCAAATAACAAAGGTAACCCACAAAATTTTGAAAAACGCCCCTTTGGGCGTAATAAAAAATCTGAAAGCTTTCAGACTTTGTGTTTCTGTTAAATTCATTAGAAATGCCTTAAATGTTTCATAACTTTTCTCTGGCGCTAAATAATGCATTCATAGCCATTGATCATTGCATTTCTACAAGACAGATGTTTTAATAAGTTCCTTTCTAATGTAAAATTGTCACTTTGTGATTCGTGTCCTTTTTCCACTGAAATTGCCTTTCTACTGGACATTTAATCTCAAAAACATAAGCATCGATACTCGAAGGCAATACCAACAATTCAAATTAAACAGTCGTACAAATGTAAGTATTTATGAAGAGTGAACTTGGAAAGCCATAAATTGTACATATTGCGTTCTTGTCTCATAAAACAGTCAGTATCTTTATTTGCACTTAGAAATAAACCGCTGAAGACGCACTACAGGTGTCAAACCGCACCGGTGACTAGACATCAATAAACCCGGCTAACGAACTGGTTACATAGTTTTTCACAAATGTAATGTGAATTTGAGCTAGCTTACCGTAGAAAATCCTATGTGAAGACATATCTTCCCTTAGGTAGATACCTTAATATACTTTATTATAATTAACTAATCCAAAACAATACAATCCAATATAACCGACGTCAAGTCACCAGTTGGATACTTTCCGGATGCGTATCATTAAGTTCTTCCTCTTTTTTACCTTTGGTTGGTGGATAAAACTTACCCACTCTTGTCTGTAGTACGAACTTAGCTGCTATAGTCATTAATTGTGTTGCCTAACTGTCTCTATCACCATTACCCTGCACGTGCACAATTGATCTTTTAACATAATCCCGTCTGTCAAGTATTTAATCTCGAACCATATTTTTTAGCTTTTTAATACACGAATTCAACGAAATCGAAAAGCCAATAGATCACCTACACAAATTTATGAGAATCAATTTCTTTTACTAATGGGGCAGAAATAAAGTAGATGTTATCTTCAAAAGTGCAGACTACTGCAAAAAGAAAAGAAAAAAATTAAAAATTAAATAACGCCCAAACGGACGTTTTTTTAACGTTTGTGCTACCTTTATTTATTAAATATCATGTTCTTCGAGCTTAAACTATAAAATTCAGTTCAACAGCAATATCGCAAAATAATTTTAAATGAGCATATCTTTAGAATTTGCGATACACAGTTCCGCGCGCTGAAGATAAATAGGCCTTTTTTTCTCCCAAAGAGTGTTGCCATTGCTCGCTTTTAAATCGTTGAGTTTGTTAATCAAAAATTTGTTTAAGTTTTATAAAATATGAAACAAATTCCAAATTTGGGCTTCCGGATGCGCATATTCGGGTGGAAACGTACGTTATTCAAAATTGGATGGCTCTAGGTACCGTCGTTTGATCACAATGCGAGAAATATACATACATTTATGCAGATTCTTCATTATTTAATTTTTTTAAATAAAACACAAGGCGACAACTTTTGGTGGCAACAATTTGAAAAGTGATACAGCCGTTTGCAGTGATTCAACGCAAAATTCCCAAAACGAAAACAATAGTCCTTCATGGACAAAGCCCCTTTGGCCTAATAAACAAGTAATATCACAATCTTTTCATGATATGCTTTCATAATAGTATATGCTCTTTCTTAAACTATTTGTAAAGTTCACCTTGCAACTGTAACGTAACCACGTATGTTGAGTACTTAACATAGAGCCATATTTTTAGCTTTTTGGGATTTAAACAATAAAAGTAGATATTTTCTGAAAAAGTATACACTTATATAAAGAAAAGAAAGAAAAAAATAAGCGGATAAACTTCACAATTCTTTATGATGTATTTTTATAACAATATATGCTCCTTTTAAGGTTTGAAACAATTTGTAAAATGCGTCTTGCAGCTGTAAGAACAGTAGAGGACACATTGATCATTAAATGTTTATCGTAAGTTAATAATACAATGTTTTCTAGGGTTTACATTACAGGAAGTAACTTAAAGGATTTCGACCGCGCAGATTTTGAATTCACAGTCAAGCGGAAAAATGGGAAGTAATTTTGTGAAAGGTTTCCACAAAGAATAAGCCGGCACGTTGACTGTAAGAATGAATGACAGGTTTATGTAAATTCATTCATCACTGAAGCTATATTAGTATCACCTGTGGCTTACATGTTATTAATATTATCTATCAACGTATATACCAATTTCGAACTATACATCAATTTCAAAAAGATGAAATTCGTAAATATTGGCAATATTTAAGAAACACCGACCTGATGTCAACAATTTGAAACTTGCAAGGTATTTCTCCCGCCTTCTTAGCATGCCTTCGTGCTGTAATGGTCAACAAGCTCAGAGCATATTCGTGAGGCGCATAGTTCGGGTCATTGTTCATTTTTCATTTCTCCTGCTTTCAAAAAATACCTAATGTCTCTACAGTGGCGCCAAACAAAAAGGTGGTGGATGATGATTCTCCTCCACCAGGCTTCTGCGATTGGGTCCCCTAATCCCCAGTCGTTCTTTAAAAGGGGGAATATATAAGGTATTTGTCCCGCCTTCCTAGCATGCGTGGTGTAGTGGTCAGCACGCTCGACGGGTATTCGAGAGGTCCGTGGTTTGAGTCCCGGCGAGGGCATTGCTCATTTTTTATGTCTCCTGCTTCGAAATAATCTAATGTCTCTACAAACTAACAATGATGAAGTAAAAGAATCTACTTACGAGTTCGAAAAATCGGTTTGAATATTGGCCTTGAAAATATTAAATTCGCAGAACGATTCCCAATGATCTAGAAATAAATAAATTTAAATCCTTTTCTTCTCAAACATCCCTAGAAATAATTCCATGTACAATCTGTCCACTGATATCAAAACCGTAGTGCCAATATCATAAAACGATGGCCTAAAAACTTTATAGATTCCTATTAAATCGAATGCGAAGAAGGTGATGGTTTCGATAGCTGTTAATGTTGCCCAGCAGACACTATTTCTTGCGCTAGGGGTCTTGATGTACCTGTGGGATCAGTCATTGCCTGGTCTCTCGTTCGATGGTATGATGAGGCTGGTGCTATTATTCTCATTAATTAGACTCCTGTACTCTCCTATTTCATATTCGCATCACTGTTGCTTGATTTCGTTCGAAGAGAGCACTGATTTTTCAGAAGGATAATCTGCAGTCTCTAAGTCACGTGTTTTCTTCTGACAAACTGAAAAATCTGCTTTTTGTTTAGACGATGCGCACTGAAGCTTTCCACACAAAGAAATTAAACAAGTCCAGTACTTATTTAGACTACTTTTCTCTGTTCTAATAGCATTTCTAGGAAGCATTACTAATGCCCATAATTTATATAAGTACTGCAATGCTAATTGCTTGCCAGGCCTAATGAAGTCTGCTCATGGTTCAGATTTTAGGACTATTAGATGTTCCATTTATGGTGTTTCATTTTGGATTGCCAGTAGTGAGTGTTAATAATTCGATCCACAAAAATAGTTTTAAACCGTTGGCAACATTTAATATATTTTTACAATATCAGATATTTGTGGAAGGTTTCAAAATTTTCATTTGTTTTAAGAACTTCGTTTACAAGGCAAGTCCTGGAACTTTCCAGAATGCTATCCAAAATCGAGAGAAAGTCGATATATATACACATGCACATAGCAGATATATCAGTTACCATATATAACACTTATAATATAAAAAAATACATACACATGTATGTAGAATACATACTCTTAGAATACATAACTCTTTAGATTTGGACTGAATTATGTATTAATGTGTTATTTGACCTAGTGTGTTTAAATTAAATTAGTTAATGCTTAGATGGTGATCTTGTAATTTAAATTCAAATTCAAGATATCAAAAGTACTATTTAACACAAGAATTACATGAAATTTGTAAAATGTTATAAATACGAGTAAATATATACTAGAGTTACTTTCTTTTTTAGAATCTATTGACTTCAAAATTAATATTATTCTCATGAACCAGCAGAAAATTCTTCCTAGGTCTTTTGCTCATAGGAAGGGACAACGTCGCAGAAAAGTTGCTTAAGGTAAAATATTTGCAAACATCTTTCAGTATGTTTTATCTCTCCTTTCCGCATGCCTTCGTGGTATAACTGGAAGCACCTTCGACGCGGATTCGGGAGGCTCAGAGTTCGAATGCCCGTCGATCGCTTTGTGGATTTCTTCAGTTTTCTAATACTGAAAACTTTTAAATAACAAGTATAAGGTATCTTTTTTTTTTCGCGGTGTACAACAATGATGTGTAAAATAGGCAGGAATTAAAATAGATCGATTTATGTAAGCGGTTCTTTCCTCATATACATGCTAATACATGCCCCACAAGATTTCGCAGTTTCTTGCGTTTACTGAATCGTCCTCTACGGATGTAAGAAACATCAGTGCTTATTATTCAGAGCGGATGCTATCTTAGTACAAAAGGGGAAAATTATTACGAAGGTCAACTAGTTCATAATCTAGCCTTCATCAGCCTCACCTTCACATTTGCTACTTTCCCTGTCTAGCGGAAATTTTAATGAATTTTTCTGCAGTTATATTTACAAACAGGCTTCTGTTATTATAGACGGCGAAATCCATGAGCTTGGAGCGAGGGTGTGGAAGGATGACTCAACGCAGTTTTACGTCACATACAGGAACTAAAACCTGAATGTGAATTTTTCTGGTTAAATTTCTTGGTAGACTGGTTCAACACACATTCGTATGCTGATATACTGACAGACAACAATCTCTCAAGCGATCGATTTGGTTATTTGTAAGTTTAGCGAGAGATTTCGTGCAATCTTCTCATGAATCAATTCACATTATGAAGCTTCACAACACTATTGTTTTACTCAAATATTTAACAATAAATAAGGCCTTTTAGTTATCAGAGATTGACATTGATAGGTAAGGTAACGTTAGGTTATTTGAATGTGACAAAACCGGGCAATCTGCTTAAATATAAATTGCTTTCGTGGAGGATTTTCTGAGGAAAACGTGTTCACATTCACATTCCACATCGAGAGAAATATGAAAACCAACCACGCTGCCAGCCCGTTTGCCTCCGAACGCAAGTCTGTAGAGTCATTAGATTTTTTTTTTTGAAGCTGGAGACATGAAAAATGAGCAATGCCCTCGCCGGGACTCGAACCTCGGACCTTTCGTATACGTGCCGACTGTGCTGGTCAATACACGACAAAGGCATATGAAGAAGGCGGGAGAAATACCTTATACCCCTTTTAAAGGACGATTGGGGTTTAGAAAACCCAGTCGCCAAATCCTAGTGGTGAAGAATTATCACTTACTACCTTTTTTAGTTCGGGCGCCATTGTAGAGACATTAGATCTTTTATGAAGCTGGAGACATGAGAAATGAGCAGTGCCCTCGCCGGGACTCGAACCTCGTAACTCGCGAATAGGCGCCGAGTGTGCTGGCCATTACACCAGAAAGGCATGCTAAGAAGGCGGGATAAATACCTTATAGGTCAAACTTACAGCATTCAGCCTCCTTAACCATTCGGCCACTAGTTAATCTACTGAAAGATAAAGGAAAATAAAGATGATTAAATTACTTAAAATAATATTAATATCAAAAAAGGATTTTTTTAAACGAAGTAAATTTTTAGTTAGAAATATTAAATAGGTACGGCCATTCCGAAAAATATAGCGGTAAAACAAGCATTTACTAAGTCCATGGATTTGAATTCAAATCCTCGAGTAAACATGGTCAGTATATATTGTCTCTTGGTATGGGGTAATTAAAATCAGT
>KK122387.1:320829-411389 GCA_000611955.2 Stegodyphus mimosarum
CCGTAAGGCTGTGCGCGCCAAGATTTCCTCTGTCTACTGAAAGTTCGCCTTTATAGGCATTTGAAATTACTAGTGTTTGCTAGTGAAATTCGCATTGTTGCATTTCACTAAGAGTAAGCTTCCCTCGCCGTCCTACGTAGAATTAAGTTAGGGAATTGAATTTGTTAACACACTTTATTTTAATATTATTTTAGTTCAGCCCAAGTAGTGGCTTACTCTCAATTTGAAGAGTTGTAAATATTTGAATTAAAGGGTCACTTTTAAACCCTCCTTCTGACTTTGTAGTTTCTGCAACACTAAAGGACATAGCCTAGATCTGCTCACTGTCCTCCACATAAGGTTTCACAGTTTATGCTCACGAAAAAGGTCAAGAGATTGAAGGAGAAACCTTACAAATGTATTACTTAACTCTACCCGGACGTCTATAAGACATCTCTGTGTAAAAATGTATAATTTAACAGTGACAAATATATATTGTTATGTTAAGTTATGTGATCTATAAAGTAGCTAAAGAGTTTTTACATCAAGATAACCTAAACAGTTTATAATCATTATGCAATAGATTCATAAAACAAACTATAATTTGTGTGCTACTTTTATTCATTAAATATCATGTTCTTGGGACTTAAACCATAAAATTCAGTTCAAGAGCAATATCGCAAAATAATTTTAAACTGAGCACAACTGCAGAACTTCCTATACACAGTCTCACGCGCTGTAGATAAAAATGCTTTTTCTGTACAACGTTGCCATTGCTCGCTTTGAAATTGTTGAGTTTGTTAGTCAAAAATTCGTTAAAGGTTTACAAAATATAAAATCGATAATAAAAGAAATTCCAAATTTCAAATTTGGGCTTCCAGATGCCCATATTCGCAGCAGGATTACGTCATTCAAAATTCGATGGCTCTATGTACCGACGTTTTATCACAATGCGAGAAACATACATACATTTATGCAGATTCTTCATTATTTAATTTCTTTAAATATAACACAGACTGCAAGATTTGGTGGCAACAGCTTGAAAAGTGATTCAGATTTTTAATGTTTCTGACGCAAAATTGCAAAATGAAAACAATAGTCCTTCAGGGACAAAGCCCCCTTGGACAAAACTATGTACAGTTTTAGGAGTTTATTAACTAGCACTTGATATCGTTGTATTTTTTTAGTTATAATAAAAGAAGCTGCGAATACAAGAATTAAGATCCCCGTTTAATTTTATCCAGAAAATATGCTTTTATTTTAAAAACACATATTAAGGAAATTATTTTATTTTTAATTGTATACTTTTTATTAGTATAAAGGATAGTAATTGTAAAGATGAAACTTCCTAAATTGCATTTAAACGCATGCGTACTTAGCCTACAGTAAATTGGAAATCCGAATAACCGGAATGTTTTTATATCTAGATGGCTGCAGTTTTAGTCAATTCGATTATTTAGAGTTTTACTGTGATGATAATTCTACCTCTGTATATCAGCCTATCTTTCATTTCATTTTAAATTTAGATTGTGCAAGAATGGAATGTATGCCGATCTGATATTTTTCTATTAAAGTATTCTACGCCACTGCATTTATTTTCCGTACGATTACAAATAGTTCTGACGGGAAATGTTTGCGGATCGCAGATCATGTTTACTTACTAATCGATGGCATAATTCCTCTCTGCTTTCCACTATAATTGCTCAAGAGAGTTCTGGTATCCGGTTGTCTCAAATGAATTTTGAATTTTTACAAAACCAGTGCTACGTTGCTTATTTAATTTAAGGTTTTAGTGTTCCCAGACTTTAAAATGTGTTTTATATTCTTTAATGCTTTTACCCGTGCATAAAAAGGTTATTATATCGGAATTTTGTTAAATATTTGTTCTGCAGTAGCGTATTTGCATTGTAATTCATTTCAGCTTTCCTTGACTCAATTAAAATAACTGGATAATCAAAATTATCTGGCATATGCAAAGTAAATTTCACAGACGTAATAAGAATTTTTAAATTAAATTGTATCAAGAACTAACAGGAGGACAGAAAAGAAGAACACATATATTTCCGTAAATGGCTCATTAAATCCTAAAATGCTTTAGAATGCTACGAACCCACCAGTCGCTGAGCGGCAAAATCGCTGAACGCTGGTTATTCGAACCAGTTTCGAATCTCGGCGAACAGACTAGCTGCGTAGGAGTTTCCATATGAAATGTGGATACGATCCAATTCCCTTAGAAAGTCTTCCATAAAGGCATCTCTCCTCTTAACCAGGTAGTCCATGTGAGCTTTGTCAGGATCAAATAATCCAGTCCAATCACTATGCCGCAGCACTACAAGTTCCTTCTGAGTGTTATTTTTTAATTTGAATCATTGTTTGAATAGGCTTAAAAGTATGTAAAACCTTTAACTGTTCGTAAATAAATATAGACATATTTGTATATATCAGGATAAAATTTGTTTTTAGTTTGTAGAGTCATTACTTTATTTTGAAACAGGAGATGTGAAAAATGTGCAGTACCCTAGCCGAGAATCGAACACTGAACCTGTGGAATACGTGTCGAGTATATTTCCAATTACACTATGAAGGCATACGGAAAGGAGGGAGAAAATAATTTTGTAGAGTCATTAGGTTATTTCGAAGCAGGAGGCAAGAAAAATAAGCAATTCCCTCGCCGGGACTCGAACCTTGGACCTCTCGAATACGTGTCGAGTGTGTTAGCCATTACACCACGAAGACATGCTAAGATGGCGGGAGAAATACTTTATATACTCCTCCTTTTAAAGGGCGACTGGGGATTAGGGGACCAGTCGCCAAATCCTGGTGGTGAAGAATCATCATTCACCACTTTTTTAGTTCGGGCGCCACAGTAGAGACATTAGGTTATTTCCAAGCAGCAGACCTTAAAAAGGAGCAGTGCCCTCGCCGAGACTCGAACCTCTCGAATACACGCCGAGTGTGCTAGCCATTATACCACGAAGGGCGTGCTAAGAAGGCGGAAGAAATACCTTATACCTAATACGCTTAAAAAGCTGTTACATTCTATAGCTATATTTGTTTTACATTTCCATGCTGTTTTTTTATCTAAATATACATTTTAGAGGTCCTTTTTTACAAATGTACATTTTAGAAAGTTAAATACTTCATCCGATCTCTCAATTATATTTTCTGATTTTCTTAAAGTTGAAAGTTGTTATTAAATATTTTCTTTCTAAGTCAATATTTTTGATAAAACAATTAACTTCTAAAGTGCCGAATATAAATTAGTCATTATGGCAGATATTTTGAGAATCGGTAAGAAAGATATGTCATTGAAAGTAAAATTCTGAAGTAGACTTCATTGGCTTACGGAATGTTATGTATGTTAGCGTAATGTAATGTAATGTTATGTAGGTACCGAAAAAATAAACAAGCCATACACTTGGCTGAATTTGCAACTGAAAATTGGAGTAACAAAACTGATAGTGTCAGTGACTCGGAGAATTTATCTTCTTCTCTGTCTTATCCACATGGTCTTTGTTGCGTCGGTTAAAGCTGAAATTGCACTTAAATTTGATACAATTTGAAGCTGCATTTCCTAATTAAATTAGTTTTCTTACCCAAGAAAGCGTCTGACTCAGCTTCTTTAGAAATCTGCATAATATACTTCGGGCATGTAGAATAAGATAATATACCCGTTACGATTTCATGAACGCATTGTAACGTCTTCAGCTATGTTATGATGACAGCCCTGCAATTCTTGGAAAAGTTGAACGCCACCTTAATGAAGTACCATTCTAGACCCATTGTTTCATTTCAATGTTCCGAAGGAGTAATAATGTTTCGTTCCTGAGAAAAACTGGAATATGAAAACCCTCGTTAAAAATTCCCACTTATCGATTTGTACATGTATTGTTATGCATCGACTACCCATCATAGACAGCGACTCTGTGGATTAACATAAAATAGCACGCCGAACAATCATTAATTTAGAATTAAAACAACAAAAATCAGCGTTATATTTGGAAAATTTTCACAAGACTAGTTTCGATGTTTTTATGGTCATCTGTTTTATGGTTTTATGGTTTTCGATGGTCAAAGCTGAGGGTGATGGTCTGAACCATCAATCTCAGCTTTGACAGCTAAGGATGACGGTTCGATAAAACCATCGAAACTTTTTTTTTCCTCAGCCGACTTCGGCTTGGCCACTACTAAGGCCAGAAGTGGTGATTACTTTATTATGGAGGCACCTAATAGGTGGACCAGTTTTGCAATCCCGGAGAAGGCATGTCTGTGAAGGAACGGACAATCACAGACATGCCTTCTCCGGGATTCGAACCCAAGCCCTTTGGTATCGTAGCCGGCTCCTTTAACCAATATACCGTCTGGGCGGCACCATCGAATACTTTTAAGCCTATTCAAACAATGATTCAAATTAAAAAATAACACTCAGAAGGAACTTGTAGTGCTGCGGCATAGTGATTGGATTGGATTATTTGGTCATGACAAAGCTCGCATGGACTATTTGGTTAAGAGGAGAGATGCCTTTATGAAGGAACGGACAATCACAGACATGCCTTCTCCGGGATTCGAACCCAGGCCCTTTGGTATCGTAGCCGGCTCCTTTAAGCAATATACCGTCTGGGCGGCACCATCGAAACTAGTCCTGTGAAAATTTTGCAAAGGCGCTTTGGCAACTGAGGATGATGGTTCGGTGAAACCATCGAAACTAGTCCTATGGAAATTTTGCAAATATCACACTGATTTTTGTTGTTTGAATTCTAAATTAACTTTGTGGATATAGACCCTTGAATAGCTTTCCTAGGCAGAGGCTGGGAAATCTCAAGAAATTTTTCCCAGGCCTGTCGATCGATATCTCAGGCCTTCAAACAATTGGAGTGCATTCCCCATCAAAAGATGCTCTGAAAATTTTGGGAAAATGAGAATCCAGAGTGTCTTCCGACAAGCCCAGGAAATCCGCAACAAAACGATGAGCACAGTTTAAGAAATGTTGTTAGTTACTTATTGAAAAAGGTAGAGATTTCTTGTGTTTCTCAGCTCTGCCTCTCTACTACCAACCCAAGAGAAATTTGTTTGGAATCGCCAAGTGCGGCCAGAAGACTTTTAAAAACTGCTTGTCTCACTCTAGAACTTATTTTCGCTTCCTTGGGAAAAGAAACCTGTTTATGAACTTTCTCCGAAAGTGAACAAACTTTGAACAACGTCAAATATGTTTATTTTTTTTGTAGTTTTTTAAATTCGTATTCAGCTTAAATTTTTAAATAAAGTGGAAACGCTATTCCTGATTGTTTATGCATCGCTACAGATTAGGTGTGAATTTTGGTTGTAGGTTATGGGATTGACGAGAAAGAAGTGAATGAAACGTTGTCGAAGGTCTGCGTGAAATGTCAACTCCAACAAAAACTGTGATCACTTGCTTACTTAATAAATAAAGCGGAATAAAAATCTCTTTGCTAAAGATGATGATGTAGTTTCCTCACAAGTGACACTCCTCGTTGAGACGAAGCTTGTTAAACTAAACTAGGAAAAGAAGGGTCAAAAAACTTACACGGAATAAGTTTTGGCTCTAAATTAGCTAATGCTCAAGGCACAGAAAGGATGAAATTTCCATTCCGTTTGGACAAATGGTTAAGCAATGGACAATTCGCAGTGACAAAGAGGTCATTTGCAAACGTTTATAAAAGCGAAACTTCATTAAGAAAAAGATGTCGGTCAGACAAGACGATTAGATGAACAGAACATTGATAGCAGATTCTTAAGTGTTAACTTAAACCTCAGTAGAACAATGTGCAAGTGTACAAATCAAGCACATAATGGTATTATGGCTATCATTTGTGAAAATATCAGAAATAAGAGAAGGCAAAGTCCTAGTTTCGTAATGCTCAAGAAAGCGGGGAAGCTGTCTGGATGCATGTATCCATGTAGGGAGAGCGGCGGTTTCAGGCTGGAGCAATATGGATCCATCAATAATCAGCAATGGCAGCAGAAATAAGCATATGATGAAATTCTTTTAGTTCTTCTGTTTAGTATATATTCTGATGTATGTATATATTGTGATGTAGTATTAAAACTTCAACGGTGTGAAGTTGAACTCTAGTGAAAACTCTAATGATGGAACACAGCAAGAAAATTTTATTGAACGTCCAAATTAAAAAGGCTACATACAATCACAAGAGAAAAACCTGTTCTAAACATTTTTAAATCCTATTTTTATCTCTAGTTTCTCGTGCGAGAGCTATACGTGGCTCTCGAGCCTGCGTTTGAAACATTGCCAACAAAAAAAATATTATTTGTTTTAAACAATTAAATCTAGTTAGCAACTATTGGAAAAAAACATATTCGGAAATTAAATAATAATAATCACGTTATGCTCTCGAGACAACCTTGCTTATTTTTAATGTTCAGTTTCTTCTTAATTTATGCGAACTTATGATAATATATATATATACGTTGTTGAATTCGCAAAGTTCTCGCATTTAAGGCTAATGCCTAATAATTGACTTTATGTGTGAAGTGCCTGTTAGTGAGATTATTATTATTGAATGTAACTATGTATCATGTAAGTTTGTGACACTGCACCTATACTTTAGTGATATTATTTGAAGGACAGAGGTCTTCGCTCCATGAAATTTTTATGAATCAGTGCAGTGGTTGAATGAACTTTTTTCTCGTCTTAACTCGAGAAAATTATTTCTTATGGGTGAAGGAATATAGCTGTAACGTTTTCAGCTATGTTCTGACGACCATACTGTATCTTGGAACTGTAACGTCTTCAGCTACTTGCTGAAGTAGCTGCCATCCAGAAAGTCGTGTATGCCAAGAAAATCTTGGCGGCCATCCAGAAAGTCTTGGAAAAGTTGCATACGACCTTAATCACGCATCGTTCTGGACTCTTTGTTTCATTTCATGGTGCTCGAAGGGGCTGTTTCATTCTTAAGAAAACTGGAGCGTGGGAATCCAACGGACGTGTTGAAAGTTCATTCGCCAACCAAGAGACTCTATGCAAATTTCGACGCTTTTATTCGACAAGTTTTACAAGCATCAGTTGCCCTAAGAATTGGATATCGCTTATAATAAGCTTTAGATGTATTCATCCTGTAGTTAACTCATCTTGGCTGTGTATAAAAGCAATTATACTAATTAAGATAAATATACATATTCCGAAATGTTTAGAAAATTCGTAATTCAAATGGATCCTTTGAATTGAAAATTCCTTTTTTTCCCATCTTTTTCTTTTCCAAGAAATATGTAGAAGATATTTACTATTATTGTCTTTTGCAATTATACCCTCTTCATATGTTGAATGTTAGCTGAAAGCTTTTCGAATGATCTTGAGAAATAATTTGTACACATTCTCAAATACTTAAAAAATAATTGTAATGAGCACCTTCGAAGAAATATTTTATCCGATCATGGAAAGCAATTTATGCAGGAGCTGCTATATTCGGAAATATAATTTATGTCCAAGAACTGTCTAGAACAAGTGCTTTGTTTCGGATGTTTAGGGTTCGCTTTTTTAGTATCGTTAAGCACAGTCGTATGATAACAATAAGAAAAGTTTGGAATGCCAACCGTAAGAAAAGTTTGGAAAGAAAGAAATCTGTCTGAAACAATCCTATCATTAAGATTCGATAGAATCACTTAAAAAGTAAGAAAAAGCTTATCAAATAATATTAAGGTGACGCTACCGTGAGCGATTATCAAAAATATTCCATTTTAGGCTTTCTAGGAACTAAAGAGAAGTCTTTCCTTAAGTTTTGCAGTATGTAGAGGAAAATCTTATTTCTAACCAACTGTGGGACAATTAATTTCGTCGGAAGATAACCTGAGTACATCATTCCTTTTATTGTCTCATAAAGCATAGTCTAGAACACACAGGCGTAGAACACAGGGGATGGACAGGTGGGAGCAGTCGACAGTTCTGATAGAGATACCCCCAGGAGGTCGGCTCAGGTAAAACCTCGGAAGCTACTGGTTAGGATCTGTACCTAGGTAGTCTCGGCCATGGAGGTATATAATCAGTCTTCACAGGACTAGAAGCGTCCCTGGCGATGGTTGAAACAGGCTCGGCGGTAACTATATGGTCTGTCTTGTCTGTTCCCCCAGTTGTGTGGAGCTATGTCTGATAATCATGGCGTTCAGGCGAGCAACACTCCCGTCGATCGACTCGGGGAGCTGAACGAGTCTTAAGGATTGATTGGGGAGACTTGCGGACGCCAGGTGCCACAATATTGTACTGTACAAATCCGTCCTGAATGGCCTCCATCTGGAAGTGTTTGGAATAAGTACCAGTCATGCGAATATATAGTGATTGCCGGTTTGATGGCCCGGTCGACTCAACTCAGGAATTTTAAGGAGAGTGATTTTTGCCTTTTTTGGTACCCCTGATCAGGGCGAACATATTGATTATTCCTCCTGGGGAAGAGGTACTGAAATGTGAGTTGCTATCAGTAACTATTGACACGACTTTGCCTCGGTTCGTCTGGTCGATCAATGGGATAGCGACCCCTCTAAGAGCTACTGAAGCGAAGCACATCGTGTAAGGGTTCCCGGTTGACCCAGGCATGAGCTTCTCCTCTAGCGCAAAGTCCTGACATGGAAATCGAGTTCTCACGTTTAGTCTCAAACAGTTTGATCAACTACCGGACAGTTGACGCATTTTTGGATGATTTGAATAGATCAATCATTTTACTGTTTCATCAACAAGAGACTGTCCAGAATGAACTCAGGGGAGGGACAGGTAGGGATAGAGAACGACTTTAAGTGGGAATCGAAATCACGTTCTCAGCTTGGTCCTGCTCGTATGGTTTCAAATTGTCAACGTTTCGATAGCACAGAGAAAGAAGTTATGTTTTATTGTTGTGAGAGAGAAATTGGGTTTTTATTGTAAAAAATAATGAAGTGCAAATTCAGAGGAATTGCCTTCAATGCAGCAACGATTAGACTGAATAACATGATAGACGTTTCAAGCAAAACGTTTACTGGTAGATTTATCACTTTTTCTTGTTGACTTCGAAATCCATTTTCTAGACAATTGACTAGAAAACGATCTTCTTCAGAGTGGCTAGTATATGCCTCCTGATTTTTATCGTTATATTATATTTATGGAGCTTATGAAACGATAATATACACAACCAATGGAAGCTTTTGCTGATGAATTGCGTTCCAGAGTTATTGCCGTGTTGCTGAAATTAACCATGATATTTCAAATGTTTCTCTACAATCGCACCGCACGTAATAAAATTGGCCATACATTGTTCTTCTTTTTTCTCTGTTGTATACATTCTTTGGAAGTGCAACTTCTAATACGACTCCTGATATATTAAAATGAACTGATAAACATAAAAGATACGATTACAAATGAACATTAACGACTTAATCTTGAGCATATTTTTAGCTTCTGTAATCTGATATTCTCTAATAAAATAATGCATTAATTTACTATTATATCTTTCACCGAGTTTCCTTTATGCGTGCATAAAAATTTATTTCTTAAATGTGCATGTTTTACTTTCGAATTACATGCAGTTCAAAAGGAAATAAGTTGAGCTCTTTCTAAAAGAACAGGTTACCATTAATTCCTCTCAAGTTTACAAGGCACTTCGCAGTTAAATGCAATACACACTGCCCTCCAAAAGTTATGGAACAGCATGTTTTTCAAAGCTCACCATTACAAAAATGTCAGTAACGTTTAAATTCACAGTTTATATGCATGACAGCAACGAAGTTTAAGAAAATAGATGCAAAAACAATAGCTACCACTTTTATTTTATGCAAATGAATATAGGAGTTGGAGAAAAAAATGCAAAAGTCGTAATTTTTGTTCACGAATGTTAAGCTTCAGCTGTTAATACAGTTTCTTGGACAACATTCACGAGAGTCTATCAATGTCCAGGAGAAGTCGTTTGCCCGATTCGTTGAGGTGGCGGGGGATCGGATGAATGGAAAGGGGAATGTCACAAGCTGATGCTGCTAGACGTCTCAATGCCTCTCGTAATGTGGTCTACCGACTATGGAATCGGTTTGAATCAGAGGTTGGTGTGTCTAGAAGACATGCCCCAGGCAGACGCAGAGGTTACAACACCTGCGGGAGACCGTTATTTAGCACTTTCAACCCGAAGGAGGAGTAGCATTACTATGTCTCAACTGATGACAGGTCATTTAGTGGCAATAGGAACAAGAATCTCAGCTACTACAGTGTGCAAAAGTCTGCACAATACAGGTCTGTATGCAAGACGACCAGTTGTTTGTGTTCCCTTGACCCGAGGAGATAGAAGTTCCCGTTTATGTTGGGCAAGAGAACACGTCTCCTGCACCAGTCAACAATGGGCGTCTGTTCTCTTCACAAATGAGTGAGATGAGTGCAGGTTCACACTGAAAAGAGTGATTCAGGTCGTCAGCTGATCTGGAGGGAACAACGCACCAGATGCAACCAATCCCACATTGTGGAAAGACGCAGTTACAGAAGTGGTGGAATAATGGTTTGGGCTGGAATCTCTCTCGTTGGTCACACTTGCCTGCAAGTTTTCATGGAGGAACATTGACCGGTGTGAGATATCAATACAAGATCCTAGATCAATATATCTTCCCATATGCCGCTGCTATTGGTCCTGGATTTCTTCTGGACGACAATGCGGGACAGCACCGATTTCGGGTTAATGAAGAATATTTTGAGGGTCACGGTATGGAGCGGATTCTAAGATATTTATTTCCATTTTGCTTAGCTCTAAGATATAAATGTAAATATATTTTGCTTAAGTTAAAATATTTAATTATTTTTTAAGAAATGTATGAAAGCCCCACCGACACGTATGTTTTACTGAAGAAAATTATTTAATTCATGTTATCCTATAATATAAAATATCTGATTACAAAATAAAATATTTTTATTAAAGTTGTAAGGTTTATTATACGTTTCCTAACAGTTATTTTAAGTTTTGTATCATTCCTATCTTATTCTAATTTCAGCTTACAATTTCCTGCCAGAATGTGAATTCAGAAACGCACATAATGCAAATGAGAATGAGTACTATTAAAGTCGTGACTTAACCGACTTCGAGAGATAGAGTCTGATTTCCTGACTAGCGCGCATTTGCCCTCTGGCTACATCTCTCTTAGCTATTACTACGCTCGGCCATATTTTAGGCCCTTGCTAGGCTTCGCCAATTTAATTAATACTTAGGGGCCAACTAGTTAGACTCTGATAGCTTCCGCTATATTATTTAAGAGCTTTAGTTAAGCTAGTTTTAGTTCAATTTATTAGTATTTAAGTTCAAGCCCGAGTGGCGGCTTTATTGTAAAGTTCCAAACCGGAACTGATTGTAAATATATTGAGTAATAAAAGGTTTCAAACCCTTCTCAATTTTTACCTATTCTGTTCACACACTTAAGCGATTATTCGCTTGTTAAGTGTTCGTGGGATTCGGAGTTAGAACTTTAGATTTAAAGAGTTGAACCTCATAAAGTTTTTGTGAAATAGTCTTCTTTTGTGTTTTTTTTTCATAACTTTATATTCCATGTCTGTCTTGACCTAATGTGGTTAATGGAGTTTGAAATTATCTACAACCGGTGAAACATGCATCTCACAAGAACCTTCATCTGGCTATAAACAGCGAACAATGAAGTTAACGTTCAAGGACAGGTTTTACTAAATTTGAAGAATTGGCTAAGTTTTCCTACTATTAACAAATACTTAACTTAAAATGTAGGATTATTTCTATTATTTTGCTCTAACCAGGCATTTTATGTTTTGCATCTGTACTGTCACTTATCTTTTCCAGTTCCTACCAGAATGTAAATGAGGTAGAAAGAGATAGTATTTAAATAAAGATTTCGGAAGTTTAATTCAGAGGGTGTTGTTCTGCCTCTCGAAGCCATGTTACTAGGTTACTTAGCTCAGATAAGATTGCATTATTCGGCTTGGTGTTCGCCGAAAACTTCGCGGACGGAAACGTCGCGGAGAAAACAACGCAAGGCGAAAACGTCGGGGTACAAAACATCGTGGTGACAAAAGAAAGGAAAGAGAAAACATCGCAGTTCTAAAACATCGTGGTACAAAATCTCGTGGTCGAAAATAAAGCGGTTCAAAAACTTTGTGGTTTAAAAACATCGGAGTCGGAAATATCGTGGTAAAAAATAAAGTACCTACAAATCATCGCTTGACGATGACATCGCAGGCATGCGTTTTCACGTTTTAAAAGTTGCAAATGCTTATTCGCATAATGATTTGGAAACGCAAGAAGGAAAGAGGCATTCTTTTAATTCTATATTTCATATTTTAGAATAAATTAATAAATTTTTGCTGAAAAAATAAAAAGGAAACTTAAGCATTTAAAAATTAAAATGAGTCGAAAATTAATGCAACTTGTAGAACTTAATAGAATTTTAAATTTACGTAGTTAATGAACAAGAGTCGTTAATAAATGAAGCTTTTTTATAAAATTTTACTGATAATTTTTATGAAGAATACAGTGTAAAATTGCTTAGAAAAAGGAAGATATAACTGCATGAGGTTACCTCAAAAAATTGCGTAGTTAAATATCAAATTATTTTCTTTTACATTTATTAAACTGATATTGTTTTAATGAAAATTATACTTTGTTTTGTTTCAATTTATTCTTAAAGTGTCGTTTTTTCATGTATATGCAATCAATTTTTTTGGATATTGATTTGTTAGTTATGACGAAAGTTAGTTACATAATATGGCAGTATGGGATTTGAAAAACTCATGTGTACGATATTATATTTATTCGATGGTTTGTAGGTACTTTATTTTTGACCACGATACTTTCGACGACGATATTTTTAAACTGCGAAGTTTTTAACCGCTTTTTTTCGACCACGATGTTTTGTACCATGATGTTTTAGAACTGCGATGTTTTCTCTTTGCTTCCTCTTTGTTTTCTCCCACAATATTTTTAGCCGCCACGTTTTCACCTTGCGTTGTTTTCTCCGCGACGTTTTCGTCTGCAATGTTTTCGGCTGTAACCATTCGGCTTTGCGTTATAGCAGTCGATATATAAACTGTTACTCTACTAAGAAGTTTTGAGCTAACTTTGCACTAATTTGAATTGTCTAGGCTTGGACTACTAGCTTATTTAACTTAAATTTGAGTTCAATATTTCTTTAAGTTGTCTCACCGCAACTGGCTGGCAGAGTTTATTACGAGACGTGCACTTGTATTCAAAGTTTTGATTTAATAAAATGGTTTGTTTTAAAACCTTCTTAAGATATTGCAATTCTGTCCAGGCATAGTAATAATTGTTGTAGTTCTGTCCTGACATAGTGATAATTGGCTTAACGTCTGTTAGGAGTTTGATACTAGTTTATGCTACCAAAACAAGTTAAATTTCAACTGAAATGCTTTCTCAACTGTTGGTTGGTTTCTTTTGGTTAGCTGATTATGAAAAAGCACACTAGGGCTATTTGCCTAAGGGAAGGGATGTCTTGGTGGAAGACTTCTTAAGGTAAACTGGCTCGTATACATGTTATACATGAGAAAAACAACGAAAATGCCATACAGCGTGCCTGTTCGCCTGTAATCGAAGCCAGTATTCAGCGACTACCAATACCAGTCGGAACTACCAGTATTGAGCGACTTTGCCGCTCGGCCTCTGGCAGGTCGCCAAGTATTGGTATTGCAAATAATAAATTACTTACTCTACTCATAGTTTAATGTTGTTGTAGGAACTATGCTAATAATATTAATAAATAAGTAACTGGAAATTGAATAATCTGAATCCAGCAAAAATGTCTTATCATGTAGTTCATGTTCCTGACTACTTAACTGTTATATTATGACATTAAGTATCTTACCTTAAATACTATATATTAAATTCCCACAGTTCTAGGATTATACAAGTTGAAAAGGAGAAAGAAATGAAGTGTAAGCAAAACAAAAATAAATCGCGCTCAGACATCTGCATGAATTGCCAACTGCTCCCCTTAAAGCAAATAATTCCTTTTTTATTCCTTGATTAAAATTTTAAACAACTCCTTCTTTAGTACATAACAGTATATTATATGAATGTTTACCCCATAACAAGCGTATGAAGTTTTCTCAGTAACATAAGTTTAATAAAAACTAATGGCTTACCAGCAACCGAGCGGAACCCCCCCTATTACAAACCGGGAACGTTGCTGCGCTCTGGTACTTCGACCTGGGCCTCTATCCCAGGGAACGAGCTGGCTGCATGTGTAACGCAGTTTTCTTGAGTTTCCCATTGTGTAACATAGTTACGAATCAGTTTTCGTTGAAAAAGGCCCTAAACAGAAAGCGTCCCTTTCCGTTGGCATACACCACTACGTATGCGCCAGTAATTAATTAAAAAACACAATCTAATGCCTTTATTTCGGAAAAGTACGTGATATGTCCTATATTAAGGCGTTGTTAATAAGTTTTATTCAAACATAATAATTATTTACATAATCATTATTTAAACTATCTGAAATACTCACAAAGAAACTGCAAGCATATTTGAAATAGAAGTACTTCGTTACTGAATTCCTCAGTTCTTTCTTATGTTCTTTCTTTGAAAGATACCTTAATAGTAGTAGTAAAAATTAGATTAAAAAAAAACGATATAACTAGAATGAAATTTAAAAAAATTATATGCTAATTCTGAAAGTGGGGAGGGAAATTTAGAACATTTCCCAGTAATTGGTAATATTCTTCATCAAAAAACTCATTCTTATAACGTTCTTAAGACAGCATAAACTTCTCTACAAATATATTTCTATCCTATTCTATTCTTTTGTTGCCGCGCTCTAATAACTTCGACACTAACGATGTAACCTCTAACCGCGCCCCGCGAAGGATTTCCGCCATGATTTCCTTTCACTTGCTAGGCCTAATCGTTGGAACACAGATCACGCAAAACAGTTCGAAGAAAGAAAAAAAAAATGGCGCCTAATGAATACTCTTCTTTGAGTTTTCCTGCTATATTGTTCTTTGTTATCGAGATGGCTGCCTTGTCTGACGTTTCCGTACCTGGTAGAGGAATCTTAAGATCATTTCTCTGCTTGCTTCGGTGTTTATACAAAATGTTCTTGAAGTTTTATTGTTCGAAGAACACCTATTTGTTGCGCAACTTACTCGTTTAGATTTCGACACCATTTTTTGGTACGGTTTGATATATTTTATGCCTTACAGGGATAATAAAATAAATTAAAACAGAAAATAAAAACGTGCATTCTTGTCAACCGTGTAAATTATTTTAAAAGAAGCTTATCTCTCAGAAGTGTTTTTCCTATTCCTATAATAATATCTTATATATTCTATCAAGAACATTCATACTGCTCTTAACAATAAATATTAAGAAACAGACGAAAGTATGAAGTGAGTCTATACCATTGTAAAATATTAAGAAATGTGTGACTTCCTGAGTGTCAAAATGCTGTTCTGTGCCTTAACTGTCTTTTCGAATAAAGCTACCTTAAAAAGGGTTTGAGAGACAGTTCAGAGCTCCTTTAAATCAACACGTATTTACCAGACGTTTGTGCGGTAGTACAGGTTTCCTAAAAAAAGTTTGCCAATGTAATGACGTTAAAACAAAGAAGTAATCAATATTCATTTGTATGACAAAATACGAACATTCTCAGATTGAAAAAAAAAAAAAATACTGAACAAATCATCTCAAACAACAAGCAAATGTCTGATCCTTAAAAAAATATGTTAAAACGTGCATTAAACCTAAAACAGCATGCTTTTACATCTATAAAGATAATAATTGTAAGGCAGAATTGCAATCAAAATGCACATAAAATAAAAATTTAAAAAAAAAAATTCTGAAAGCTTTCAGATTTCATATTACGCCAAGAAGAACGCTTTGTGTGTTACCTTTATTTATTAAATATCATGTTCTTCGAACTTAAACCGTAAAATTCAATTCAACAGCAATATCACAAAATATTTAAAAAGAACGTATCTTTGGAATTTCCGATGCACAGTCTTGTGCGCTGAAGATAAAAATGTTCTTTTTTTCGTACAGTGTTGCCACTGTTCCCTTACAAAATGCTGCCATTGCAAATCATTGAGTATCTTAATCAAAAACTTGTTAAAGGTTTACAGAATTTCAAATAGATAATAAAACAAATTCCAAATTTGGGCTTCCAGACGCCCATATTCGAGTGGAGGACTACGTTATTAAAACATTTGAGCTCTCTAAATAATGTCGATTTTTCACAGCGCGAGAGACATACATACATTCATGCAGATTCTTCTTTATTTAATTTTTTTTAAATATAATTAAGGGTTCTAATATTTGGTGGCAACAGTTTGAAAAGTGAAACGCCGTTCGTAGTGAGTCACCGCAAAATGCCAAAGCGAAATTAATAGCCCTTCTGGGCATATTGTCCCTTTGGGCTAATAATGCATGAATAATACAGTTTTATATATTTTGAAGAAGAGGATATTCTACACTAATTCTGAAATTTGAGAGATGGTGGTGTGACAATAGACAGACTGAGTTCTTAGAGATTGATAGGGAAGCTATAGGAAACTATAGGAGAATGGAATGAGGTCATCTATTAATACCTCCCAGTTATCTGAATTATTAGTTAAACAAATCACACCTTTTATATCTGCCTACTTCTGCGACAAAAGGCAGTGAAATACAAGTCTTGAAATACAGCAATATCTTTTAAAGTTAATAAACAAAAAGCATTATTACCAAAATCTGATTCCTAATCATATAATGGGATCTGCAGTACTACTTTCTTTGCTTTTATGAAGAAGAAAACGTAGTTATGAAGAATTATAGCATAATTCTGGGTACCTTTTAAAATGAAAGGCCCTCTACTCAGGCTTTGTGAATTAGGCAGTCATCAAGTTCTGAATTAAACTCACTTATTGTCATTGCGAATACGCAAAACATTCTATTAACCTTCCTTAAATCTAAATTCACTTACTAAGTTAAACTCCGATTGCTATATTTCTTTTCTTTTGAGCCCAAACCGGCAACTTGGTTATTAATTTCGTTTTGGCATTTTGCGTCGTCCACTATAAAAAGGCGTTTCAAGTGTTGCCACCAAATGTTAGAACCTGCATTATATTTAAAGAAATTAAATAATGAAGAACCTGCATGAATGCATGAATGTTTCTCGCAATTGAAAAGCAAGTGTACCTAGAGTCATCAAATTTTGAATAACGCAATCCTCCGACCGAACATGAGCTAAATTTGGAATTTGAAATTTGTTTTATTATCTATTTCATATTTTGTAAAGCTTTAACGAATTTTTTTATTAACAAACTCAACGAATTCAAAGTGATCAATTACAACACTGTACAGGAAAAAAAATCATCTCCAGCGCTCGAGACTGTGTATCGGAAATTCTAAAGATATGCTCTTTTTAAATATTTTGTGACATTGCTGAATTGAATTGAATTTCACGGTACATTAAGTGAGAAGAATATGATATTTAATAAATAAAGGTAACGCACAAAACATTTAACAAACGCCCCTTTGGGCGTAATATAAAATCTGAAAGCTTTTAGAGCTCTCGCCCCCCATAAAAGCAGAAACTCATCTTCGGATTGCGTTCGGTTAGGAGAATCAGTTACTAATGCGAGTCTTTTGTTAAAATAAAATACCACAAAAGTGTGCTTCTATGAAGCTGTGATTTTTAACTATCAAAATGGTAAAAAATAAGTTTATATATTTAGCCTATATAAATTTATTTTCTCCTTTGCTTCAATTTCAATGGCAAATTTACCAACATAGTATTTCCTAAAAGAAAATATTTGAAACAAACCTTTAAATCAGATCTAGAACAAAAATAAAAAAGGAAATAGACGTTTTATTTTATTCATCTTAATTTATCGTTTAAACTCACGGACTAGCAGTTGTAAAAAAATCATTCATTTCTGACATTTGGGATGAATTTCTGCTTTACGTATCAAGTATAGAAGCGACCAAAGACTATGACATAAAGTCCTTGCAGAATTAGTAAATTGTTTAATTTACTAACGAACATGTTCTTATTTTCAATAAAAGCAAATATTTTCCCTTCTTAAAAATTACTAAATCACTTCCAGAGTTATTAAAATATCAGACGATGATAAATCAAAAATTTCTAAATCTTATCTTTGATTTCTGTCGAAAACTTTTATAATCTTAATTTCCTTTTTACTTTGCAAACAGAGTCAACAATGATGATGATTATTCTTATTTTATTAACATCGAAACAAATTCTAAATCTTTCATAATCATTTCATGCATCTTTCACAATCATCTTTATAAGATTATAACACTAAAACCAATTCTAAATTTTTCATAATCAATTCGGTCATTTCCAGAAATCTTTCATTGTCTTTTATGATTCATATGAGGATTTTCATAACTAATATATATTATAAAAGTAAGTGTGTGCCGCTAAAACTCAGAAACGAGTCCCGGTAGCGTAATGGCAAACCGCACATTGAGTTGATCAATGTTAACGAATTTCGCTTACTGCACATGCTGAATAGTGTACTGTTGGCGTGGGAGAAAATACTGGCGAATAAAAATAAACAACCCTACACAAGCCTGTTCGCCATGTAAGACTCTTTGAGATTGCAATATTATGGACACTTTTTTGTGCTTATTGCACTTGCTTCTGTTTCATTTCATTTTGGTTTATTTTGTTCATAAACATTACATTTAATATCAGTTATTTGTAATAATTTCTTTAGCTTTAATTCAGTAATTTAAACTAGACATATTCCTTAAGTGGTTAAAGTATTTATGAATGGAACGCATGGTAAATAATCGCTTGCTTTTATTCCTCGGAAGTGCAATCAATAAACAACATCATGTCATGTTTTCTGTTTTGTAATCCTTCATAAACGAAATTTTGGGGAGTTTACAATTGATATTTACACCTAAGTAATGAAGCAACATACAACCTAACGAGTTTTAAAACCCCGAACTGTTTACGTCCAGATAACAACATCAACCATATACCATATTTATCTTGTTTTAAAATTACGTCAAAGTCGTAATTGCGCCCAATTCTCTTCTGGGCATGCGCAGTGTGCGTAATTCGTTTAACATTGTTCAACTGAATGTGGGGTCTGCCATTACGCGTTGCGGTACGATCAAGGGAGTTATGTGGCGTGGTAGCCCTCTATGCCCCATCCATGAAGAAGGTTCCCGTTTTTACCTGAGGGGCGTGTTTTTGAAGATAGAAGGGTTGGAAGTTTCTCCCTCTAGAAATTTCTAGAACAGTTCGAGCCAGAACACTGTCGAATGTTGTGGATCATTCGAAGCATTTTTTGTACGGTTAGGGCTACCTTTTGGTAGGAGTATATAAAGAAAGATTCGTCGTGAGTTCGAACATCAGTTTCTTATCAGTGAAGTGCAGTAAGTGAATAGTGTGAGGCAGCAGTTTTTTATCTGTGAAGTGCAGATGACCTGCCTTATTAAATTCAACAGTGATTTCTGCAACATAACCACTCCTGAAAACGAACTCATCGACCAAATTTATCCAAACATTGTTCACAATTATATCAATCCGAAGTGGCTATTTTAAAGGGTAATTTTGGCAACTAAAACTAATATTGTCCACGATATCAACTTTAATATTCAAAAGAAAATTCCCAGTGAAGAAAGAATATACAAATAGATTGACACGATGGTAAACGTTGAAGAAAGTTTTAACTTCCCTACAGAATTTTTAAACTCTTTGCAAGTACCAGGAATGGCATTACACTGCCTTCGACTGAAAATTAGATCTCCGATGATTCATTCCCAGACTATATAATGGAACAAGGTTGGTCAATCGAATAACATCATCGAAGCCGAACTTATGACTGGAAAGAACAAAGGACAAACAATATTTATCCCCAGAATACCTCTGATATCTATTGAAGTGCCATTCCAATTCAAAAAATTGCAATTTCCAATCAAATTAGTCCATAGTTTTACAATTAACAAAGGGTAAGGGCAAACTTTAAACATTGCGGCATAACCTCAGAGACTCCTCTTTTCTCACGGTCAGCTACACGTAGCTTGTTCTCGAGTAGGAAATTCGAAAAATTTGTGCCTGTATACCACGGATAACAAAATGGAAAATGTTGTTTATAAACAAATATTGTAAACAGTGGCGGCTCGTAGCTAAAATTAGTGGGGGTGCTGTTCCAAAAAAATTTAACCTTTGTTTTAAACCTGTGTAAAGGGAAACAAACATGTATACAAAGAAAATTTATTTTGAAACTTCCATGAAATTTTACAAAAGAAAAATTAAACATTTCTTAATTACTTTAACTTAAATTGTTACAGTTCAAGCTTTACCTATTCATTTAAAAAGGAAATCCATTCTTCTTGTTTTAATTTGCGCAAAGAGATCAATAATTTTCTGCTCGATCTCTGGATGACAACTGAGGAAATTTTTCTATATTGAAAGCATTGCAAGCGCATGAAAACGAAAGCTCTTGAAATTCCCTTACAGTCACAGAATTTATTACTTGAGGATGCAAGGACATGGTTAAAGTTTTCTGTAAAATAAAAGAACCGAAAAAAATGAATCAAATAGAATAGCTGAAAAATAATCTAACCAATAATATGGTGTATGATTTTTAAACACAGCACACGCGGAGTAAAAAAAAAGAACAAAAAAGAACCAGCTCAAAACGATACTCCAAATTCGGCACTGTAAAAGCGACAGTGCTCTCTCCCTCTCAGCCTCGTACGCTGCTTCCTAAGAGCGCATGCGCAGAACAGGCAAATACCACACTCGCGAAGTAAGAAATAATCACGTTTCCAGAATTTCGGCACTGTAAGAGCGACAGTGTTGTTTTATCTCCCTGGCTCGAGTGCTGCTTTCTGTGCGCGCTTGCGCAGAACAGCCTTGCGAAGCGCAGTTCCATACAAAAACTTTCGTACCTTTTTCATAAACTGGAGGATGGCTACTGACATTAAGTTTAAGGATTATATATTGTAGAAGTATAAAGAAAGAATTAAAGAAAAAAGGGCTCATAATGTTAAATATTAAAATAATAATAAGTGGAAACAGGGGGTGCTGCAGTTCCACAGTGCTTATTACGAGCCACCACTGATTGTAAATAGTTAGAATATGTTTTCAATAAAAAAATTTTACTTCTTATATTATAAAGTTTATCCTTTTATTCCAACTACATAATCTCGTATCAACTCCCTGAGCGAAGCCGGGTATTAATTAATTAAAATTTATTTTAATATATGCGCCTAATCGTTATTGCGCGACTGCGGAGACTATGTCACTATAACTTTCACTACGATCTGTTTCTTTAAGAGACAGATGACTATCTAAAAGGATTATGTCACGGTCATAACCTCTTCTACGGAACAATGAAGTTACTGGATGCTTTGTCTCGGTTAGAAACTGTGACCGCAAATCGGAACAATGAATAACATCTAGATTATCCACGAGACATTCTTTCCAACTAAGGGAACGCTTTGTGATATATTAGAGCTTTTGTTTATTTATTATTTTATTTTTTGCGAATGTATTTTGTTTGGTCTTGCACAAAGACTCGAATGATGGAGTAAGAGTATGCTATGATAAGATTCTTTTGTTTTAGGATGTAAAACACATAATTTAAAGCGAAAAAATTATCAAATTTTAATCTCGTTTTCCGGTCCCATTTTTACGGGAATAAAGAATTCAGTTTTTCAGCACAAGAGTTTCATTTGCAAAAAAATTCAAGAAGAAAGTAAAGTAAATGACAATCTAGTTTTATATTCTTCGTTATCTCTTCAATTACAGGCAAGAAACACTCTTTAAGTAATTCGTTGAGGATTAAAATTTTAAAATCTAAAGTTAAGATTTCATGGAATCGTTTTTATGAAAAACAAAAATTATTTTAACTCAAAATTAGGTGAAATCGTTTTTATGAAAAAAGAACTGTTAATATCAAAGTTTTATAAAAATCGTTTTACAAGAAAATAATTATTTTATAACAGTAGAAGTAGTTGTTACATCGTGTTGCTGATAAATTGTTGCGTTACATTTACTTTTTTGAATTAATACTTTCACGAAAATACAGAGGGTGTTTATACATTTCCGAACGATTTTGATAAAGAATTTTAAAAAAAGGGGAACCGTTTTGGAATAAAAATTTCTGTCAATAGATTATTATTTGAAATAAGAAATATTATCTGCTACTTTTAAAATTCATCTTCCAAAATGTCGTATATAAACAAGTTGTGGATTTAAGGATATGTTTTTGAGATTTCCAGAAAAAATTATTCCTATTTCATAACTCAAATACGTTGTGAAATACATGGTATTAAAATTTATAAGTTAAGCAACATTATTTCTCGGAAAGGTAAAAACCATCATTAATTACTTCTATATAGAAAAGTGTTTTCAATTGCAAAAATTTTAAATACACCTGCAGCAATAATAAGTAAAATAATAAGGCAAGAATTACAACTTAAAAATGCTGATGTGTACACTACATGACTTCCCTGTACGGAACATTAAATTATACACATTTTCTCCTGCATTTCATTTACAAACTGGATTAAATCCACTTCGTCTATAGCGGATAAATCACAGTAGAATAAATGCACTCTTTAGAATTCCCTATAATTATTTACCATAGCGAAAATATGGCACCAGGTTACTTAACAGAGTTACATCTCATTCATTTTATAACTCAGAATGCACAAAAAGTATATCATGTGAAGAATTATCTAATCGTTGCCACATGTTCTATTCAAATACTATAATAAATCTAAAACGATGTACAAAAGAAATTAAACAAATAAAAAAGAAACAGTTTTTCGTAGACGATTCAACGCCGCTTACCAAATGCGCATGGGCTACACCGTAAACATTCTCCTCTGCTGGAGACAGACTAGCGACAGTATTTGCTGCTAATACGAAACCATTATTTCCTCGAATTTCATTAGAGATATATTTCGCATTCAATTAATTCAGTTCTCACTTCGCGGCAAGGCAAAAATACATAAAAACTCAAAATATTTTCATTAAAAATTGAAAGATATAAAAAAACATAAAACACCAAGTGCACTTAAAACAATTAAAAAAACTATTTTTACAATTAAGATTACATTTTATACGCCAAAACAAGCAATTCGACAGCAGGCAGGAAGGCAGGTTTTTCGGTGCACAAAACTAAAAGTTTTCTTTTGGTCCCACCCGGCAAAAAGACACTAAAGGTGCAGAAGGAATTAATTCACTGTTCTGCTCAGTTTCAAATGTAAACAAATATGGCTGCTATGGTAAATAAAAATTAGGCTCAGCCGCACTGAAACAACTTTTAAATTGTTGATAATTTTTTGAAATATTATTTGAAAATTATGAGTTTGAAAATATTGCATGCAAATTAATTACAGGCATAAAAATCTTAAGCAGAGGATAAGAACAGCATAATTCAATCCTTTTAAAGTAAAAAATGAACAATTTTCCATATATACTTTTAGTACGGCCGATTGCAACCAAAATGTGAGGTACACAACTACATGTTGTAGCACCTTCAATGTCTTTTTGCCGAGTGATAAATACAAAATAATCTGTAAACAAATTTTCAACGTTTTGAGGCTACTCATTTTTTAGTTATGCGAGGTACATTCATACCATGTACGGACGGCAGAACGAAAAATCTCTTTTGTATCCATTTTAAATCAGTTTTATGAGGAAAAAAGTGTTCTTTATTCTGTTTTTATGTACATGTGTCACGAGAAGACATCGTTACATTGCATTCGATAGCGGTTAAAATGGATATTTTCTTTGAAATATGGTACCCGGAATTTTTCTTGATTATATAATTACAATCACGAACAGGTATTGTCGTACAAAAAAGTAAAAAGATTAAAAAAAAAATTCGCCAGCTTTTGCCGAGGCATATGGTTCAACGCAGTGCAATTTGTCGAAATCCTGTACAAAAACTATTTAGAGGGAGATAAATGGAAATGCATTGCAATCCTCGATGAAGCATGGGTTTACTTAAATGACAGCAACAGAACAGTCTATTTATTGTCCAAAATGAAAAGAAAAAGATGTAGAAATCAAGTTCTGTCAATGCAAAGAAAATTTCGATAACAGGTTTACTCGTATGATTGTCGAGAGGTTTTCTTACAATGGTAAATTAAAAATAAGAAGAGTGGGAAAAATTCAAAATCAGTTAAACATAATATCAAGAGAAAATTTGACGTTCAATATTTACAGAAAAATTCCATTTCTTTATCGCTTTGACTTTCAAATAGTGAAATTTCATCAAGCAAAGAAAAATGCTACTGCATTCCTCGGAAAGTTTAATGCTTATAACAGGTATTGTATGTATACCTTTTCAACATATTTCTCGAAAGTTTCCCTGATGTTTCACATGTCTTTGGTCTCTCGAAAACAGCTCTTTCTAAACGCAAACCCACCACGACTGATGGACTTTGGAAAGTAGTGAAAGAACAATGGAAATCAATATCACTTGAAATTTTACGAAAATCCCTTCTATCATAAAAATCACGAGGCAGACTTATAGTCAAAAAAAAAAACTATCAGATCGAATGTTTAAAAGTCTATTCTTTACATTCACATGTCTTGACAACCTTTAAATGCTTAAAAAATTGACTATCTTCTTACCATTTATTTAAGTTAAAATAACAAGCAGAACGAAGATTAATTTAGACATCAAACAACAAAAAATTAACACTGATCAAACTAGGAAAGCCTTAAAATTTCCCGTTAAAGAATATCAGGTATATGTTAGGAAAAAAGGAAACACAGAAATCCTCTGTTGCCCAGCATTGTTGGTCCGAAAATCATAATTTTTCTGTTACCAAAATTATTCAAAAAATATCTTCCATTGATGAATTACATTTTCTAGAGACGTTTCATATTCACAGAAATCTTACTGTTCTAGTTAACGACCCTAATTCCAATCCAACTTTACCTTCAGCCGTTAAGGAAATCGTGTTTTAGTTTTCTTGTTTCATCAGTAGATGGCGGCAGTAACTCAACTCCTCTCCAGCCATTCTTATCTTATCTTATCTCGTTCATTTGTACTTTGGCATCTGAGGGTGATAGTTCGGTAAAAACATTGAAACTAGTCCTGTGAAAATGTGCAAATATAATGAATGCTATGTTTTTGTTGTTTGACTTCTAAATGAATTCTTATCATTAATTTTAAGCAACAATGCCATTCGCTTTCAAGAAGACATTATGCATCACTTCAATGGCAAATCATTCTTCAAAATGCATTCCACCTCATTATAGGAGAATGGTTATATTTGTCCTCTTACATTCTGGTTTTTGTTTTTCCCTGTATATTTAATGATACAACTTTATTATTTCTTCTTTTCTTTCATTTCAGTTGTTTCAGTATTCCTTCAATGTTCTTATTATTTCATCACCATCTTTATAGAAACTTGCCTCTGCTCACTGTCTACAAGTTCCCCATCATTTAAAATTTGATATACTGGCATGTTCTTCCTTATTTACCGCAATTCAGTTCAACGATTTCTTGAGATCTTGACGCCGTGCTTCATGTGTAATGCATCCAGCTAGTTAAAGATTTGCTTGTTGACATACAGGAAGCACCAGGAACTGGACAGATTTAAATTTTTAATATCATTTACAAAAGTATTAGAAACGAAAATCATTGCTCTACGTTTTTATGTGTTTTAAATTCTGTACCATTTCTTTTACCCTATATAAAAGTAACTGCCTTCTCAGCTTAAAAAAAGGTCATTCGGAAATCGTTTCTTAAAATAACATTTACTGCAGAAATAAAGTTCTGGTCCATTGAGAGAAAAAGCGAAATTATGTTGGCCTGCAGGAATATCTTCTCATCTGTATTTGGTGACATCAGAGGCTGTAGATGTGGAGCTTTATGTAATCAAATAACGATTTCGTTCCATTGCCAGACATTTTCTTAAATTTTTGTGTTATATGTTTATTTCTGGTGTAGTATTTTGCTAAGCCAGTCGAATACAATTTTTGTTATAAACTATAAATTTATAGATTTGTAATAATGGATGGCAGACTGTCATTTGCAAATTTAATTGCTCGAGGCCATTTATTTTGCTTTAGGATATATATTTCCATTAACACACCAAAGAAAAGAAGCATAATCCTGGTTTTCGTTTATCCATGTGTGTTTTTTTTTCCAATTGAAAAAATTAATTTAAAAGAAAATCTGAAAGGTTTCAGATTTTGAATTACGTCCAAAAGAGCGTTTTTTAACATTTTGTGTGTTACTTTTATTTATTAAATATCGTGTTGCTCGCACTTAAACCATAAAATCCAGTTCAACAGCAATATCGCAAAATAATTTTAAGATGAGTCTATCTTTAGAATTTCTGAGACACAGTTCCGCGCGCTTTAGATAAAAGGATTTTTTTCCCCGTAGAGTGTTGCCATTGCTCGCTTTTAAATCGTTTCAGTTTGTTCATCAAAAATTCGTTAAAGTTTTACAAAATATAAAATACATAATAAAACAAATTCCAGATTCCAAATTTGGGCTTCCAGATGCGCATATTCGGGTGGAAACGTACGTTATTCAAAATTGGATGGCTCTAGGTACCGTTGTTTTATCACACACATTTATGCGGATTCTTCATTATTTAATTTTTTAAAATATAATACAGCGCTGAAAGATTTGGTGGCAACAGTTTGAAAAGTAATTCAGACTTTTAATGTTGCCGACGCAAAATGGCAAAGCAGGAACGATAGTCTTTCAGGGACAAAACTCCTTTGGACTAAAAAGAAGAAAATCTGAAATGTTTCAGATTTTAAATTACGTCCAAAGGGACGTTTGTTTAAAATTTCGTGTGTTACCTTTATTTATTAAATATCATGTTCTTCGCACTTAAACTGTAAAATTCAGTTAAAGAACAACATCGCAAAATAATTTTAAACTGACTATATCTTTAGAATTTCCTATATACTCACGCGCTGGAGATAAAATTGTTTTTTTCTGCACAACGTTGCCATTGTTCGCTTTGAAATCCTTGAATTTGTGAATCAAAAATTCGTTAAATTTTTCAAAATATGAAATCGATAATAAAACAAATTTCAAATTTGGTCTTCCAGATGTCCATAATCGCAGCAGGATTACGTCATTCAAAACTGGATGGCTGTAGGTACCGTCGTTTTATCACAGTGCGAGAAACATTTATACATTTATGCAGATTCTTCATTATTTAATTTCCTCAAATGTAATACAGGGCTTCAATATTTGGCGGCAACAGTTTGAAAAGTGAACCGACATTTAATGTTTGCGACGCAAAATCGCAAAACGAAAACAATAGTCCTTCAGCGACAAGGCCTCTTTGGGCTGAAAAGAATTAATAGAAAGTGTTTTATATTAATTCTCTACAATTTAGGATCTGTCTCATTCATACTCTAGAGCTGACTTTGCTAAATGCCTTCCTCCTCTATAAACATAGCCAGACTTGACTTCTTGAAAAGCTCAGCAGTTTCAGAATCTCCACTCAGACTTTTGCCATGTCTTTTTTTTTTTTTTTAAATAGCGTCACATTCTAAATTAAAGGAACTAAGCCTAACCCATTTTAAATCTACTATGTTTTGCAGTTTTGCAGCAATCGCCCCACAACCTGCATTACTATTTCGATGTATCTGTCTCGACTGTCTACTTAAAGTTAAGTGAACCATTTTTACAGAGCATCTTCTGATCTACAATTAGTTGCATAATTTTCAAAATTGAAAAGTAAGATTTGTAAACTATTATCCTTGTTCTTCCTTTTTTTTCTTTTTAAAATATCGGCTTTTGTTTTGAGATCCAATACTCTTTAAACATATTTCTACTTATGGGATTTGCAAAGTTTTCAGTTTCTTAGTCAACAAGAGCTCCTGGCTAAATGTAAGCGCCTAACATTTCCATTTCTGTCGAACAACGACTTTATTTCAAGCAGCTTACTGTGATTTAATTTAAAAGATTAATGCACACAGCGCAAACAAAAAGGGACAGTTCTATATCTCCCGTTCTACTGGCCCGATTGACGAAATTCAACTTGCGTTTTTTTCTGGATATATCTTAGATTTACATATAACATTGTTTTCATATAGGTATTTTGACACAAAATCAGACGTTTTCTGAAATGACATGCCAAGTGTTTTCCATATTTCGATTTTACGACTCAAATGATGCAAAGCTTTGTAAAAATCACACGAGTAGTTTTAAAAAAATTAGCTCTCAAAATTTTAGCTCCTCCATGTTAATTGAATTTGGTATACATTTGTTAATGTCTCTTTTTTATCAAATTTCTTGCACATTTCGAAATTTAGGTTCAGTCCCAATAAAATTCGCCCATTTTTATGATGTATTTTTAAATAATTTTTATAAATTTTTCGAAAAACATTTGGAATTATAACCTCTAAAAGTTTTAACATCATCTTAAAGTATATGTATTTCCAAGCACACCTACCAAAAATTAGAGTTTTTTATTCAAAATTTTCTAAGATATACGTGAATTTACATATTGGTGTGTTTTGAAATTTGGCATATTTGTTATAAGCGATAATAACGCCAAATGTGGTTTGCACACTTTATTAAAAGTATTCTTGGCGCAAACTGAAAAAAAGCCACAAGACAAATTTTTTAATTTCTCCGTAAATTTTGTACTAAATTTTAGGAAACTTTAATACTTAGGTATAATTTAAGTCGTCGTCGTAATCGAAATACGGAAAAAAATTGGCATGCCATTTCAGAAAAGCCCGATTTTATGTCAAAATACCTATATTAGAATAGTGCTATATATATCCAAGTCGCGCTTTCGACACATGAAAAACTCAATTTCGTCAATCGGCGCAGTAGAACGGGAGATATAGAACTGTCCCATTTTTTTTTTCGCAGAGTACTTCGAAAACCAAAACTAACAAAAACATAAGAGGGCTTAAAATAAAATCGCAATGTAATAATAAAAATTTAATAAAATCCTGAGAGCAATGTGGAATGACGATATCTCCGAGAATAATAATTAGGTGTTTACATGAAATGAATTGCATGTTCTGCAAAGTAAAACCATGAGATTTCACTAGAAGACAAAAGTGCGTTTAAAATGGATTAAAAATCACAAGATTTCGGGCGAAAATAAATGCATAAAAGGCCATCCTCCAAAGAAAAGTTTCACATCAGTTATGGAAATAAGCAACTCGGAAGCAAAGGAAAACATTTTTTAAGACTACATAATTGTTTGTTAATATTAATTGTTTGCTATATATTGTCAATAATGGTTGGAAAGCTATGTTTTTGTATTTGACTTTCAAATGATGGACCCTATTTCGGAGCATTTATAAAATTTCCATTTATTTAAAAACAATTCTTCGATGGCGAGTCTCCGAGGATGACAAGGCTTGTTAACATAGATCTAAGACTAAAAAAAACTTCAGTTTTGAATAAGATATTTTCTCTCTGCCTTCCGCATACGTCTTAGCGGTCTAATGGTATAAGTTTCGGTGAGGGCACTGCTCATTCTTTACGTTTCCAACATCAAAGAACCTAATGAATCTATAGTGGCGCCCGAACTAAAAGGGTGGTGAATGATAATTCGTCAACCCTAGGATTTGGCAATTGGGTACCCTAATGCCTAGTCGCTCTTTAAAAGGGGGGAGTATACAGGGTATTTTATGGTATTTTCTCCTTCTCTTTCGCATGTCTTCGTGGTGTAACGGTAGCACACTCAGGGCGTATTTGAAAAGTCCAGGTTCAAATCCCGGCGAAGGCATTGCTCATTTTTCACGTCTCCAGCATCGAAAACCTAATGACTCTATAATTAAATAGGAAGGTCTCTGAATAGCGTATAAATAATCTGAATGTCATTGCTACTGAAACATTTTGGACGTTCCGGACCACCAGCGGCCGAGCGGTAAAGACGCTGAACACTGGTAGTTCGGTCCGAGGTTCGAATCCTGCGAACGGGCTGGCTGCATGGGCGTTTCCGTGGTTTTCCCCATGTGTAACGTGTATACGAGCCAGTTTCCCTTAGAAAGTCCTCCACGAAGGCATCCCTCCCTTTAGGCAGATAGCCCTCGTGGTCTTTGCCATAACTGAATAACCTAACCTAACCCATTTTGGACGTTCTAAAACGCGGAAACGAGGCTAAAGAGAATCCCAGGATCAAAGGCGTACTGAAGACAACTATTATAAAAGTTGGAATAAAATTGCCCAAACTGAACAAATAAAGTTAATACTTTATGTATTTCATTTGTTGCCAAAGATTCTTACTGTTTTGAAAACTAAATCTCAGTTTAGCTAAATATTCCTGAAATTTCACTAAATATTTGTATTTATTTAGATGTATTATGATTTATATATATTTTTGTAATTTTGTGTATCGTTTTATTTATTGATTTTCCAAAGTTGGCATTTAAAGTAGTAATTTTAAATTTTATTTTGGTGTAATTAAATTTAGGGCCATGTATTTTGTATGGAAGTGCTTATTTCTTATATAGGGTTATAGATATTGCGGTTTCGTATCCACCAAATTTAAATTGTGAAAATATGTCAAAGAACTTAAATACAAGCAGAAACGGTCCTGGTGAATTTTTAGAGACTGGCTATTTTCGGCTAGCCTGATGACTTTTAGATATTTTTAGAAATGCTCTTCCCAAGTTCTAAGAACGATTTTCCCCCAAGCTCCCAGAAACCCATGCAACATCTTACTAAATACGGCTTCGACAGCCACAATAGTTAGTCATTCGTCAGTTCGCAGAAAAATTGTAGTAGACTACGTTTTAAAGTTTAATCTGTCAGTGATGCCGTCCAGACGGTTTAGTGGTTAGGGGCGCCTACTGCAGTGCCGAAGGGCACAGATTCAAATCCAGGAGAAGACTTGGATGTTTGTATATGTATAGTATCTTTGCGGCATGGGGAAATTTAAATATATGGCCAGCCGAAAATCCTCCCGTGTAGTTTGCTAGCAGGGGTACAGCGATGGGAGACCCTCAGGCCCATTCCCCGGAATACTGTCCTTCAAGATTGGAAGTGGAACTGAGCGAAGTCATATGTCACCAGTATGGTGCACAAGATGGTAGCTATTGCTAAAATTCAGTATGTTATTTGGGCGTGTAACGATACAGAAATCTGTAGCTTTGTATTCGACGAATTCCATATCTTACCAGGGAATCATTTGGGAAGCATCCAAAATTTTCATTCTTTAAAGAACCACATTAAACTTTTTCTAAAATTCTATGGGATGGAAGTGCGAAAGATTAATTAGTTAAACTCTTGCAAGTGTTTTATAATATTTCCTATTTTTTTATTTATTTCTCCTGTGTTTTATACGTTTCCTATTATTCCTAAAACAATTTGTTTTAGTCAGTCTTTTTTTTATACTGAAGAGTATTTCCTAAATTATTATCAGCTTCAGTCACACTTTTTATGATATATGTTTCAGTATTAATTCTAAGTTTTATTTTAGAAAGCAAACATTTTTCATCTTGCTACATGAGAAATAGTTGGGATAGAAAATTCTATTAAATGGACATTTATTAAATTGTAGAGACATTGGGTTATTGGGATGCGGGAGATGTCAAAAATTAGCAATGCCCTCGCTGGGGCTCGAACCTCAGACCTCTCGAATACGCACGCCGAGTGTGCTGGCCATTACACCACGAAGGCATGCTAAGAAGGCGGGAAAAATACCTTATATACTTCGCCTTTTAAAGGGCGACTGGGGATTAGGGGATCCAATCGCCAAATCGTGGTGGCGGAGAATCATCATCCACCAACTCTTTTAGTTCGGGTGCCACTTTAGAGACATTAGGTTATTTTGATGCTGGAGACGTGAAAAATGAGCAATGCCCTCACCGGGACTCGAATACGCCACGAGTGGGCTCTTGTTACACCACGAAAGCATGTTGGAAGGAGGGAGAAAATACTTTATAAAATTGCTGGTGAAAGCCGAAAACATTTTAATCTTCTTCCATTTTCATATGTTTCAAAAAATATTACCTCAACTAATACGTGCTTTAAAATTCTGTTACAAATTTCTGACTTCGAGCAAAAAGAGCTCCCATTTAAAAAGAATCAAATTGAAGAATATTCTTTTATATTTAAAATTTGAGTCTGCTGTTCATACGTATAAAATCTTGTATTCCATTTGACTTGTTTTGAGTTAGTTATTAGGCTAAACCAAACTAGGCTGAGTGATAAATCTTGGGATTTGATTAGGTGTAAACTTAAGACTTCTTTCCACCTAGTAAGTATATCATTGCTAAGCTACAAAAACTGGTAGGTAGAGTTTGAAAAATTCTATCTGTGGTTAGAAACTTGGAGAATTTTTCTTTCTTGATTTTGTATTTGACCTTGAACATACTGAAGACTGTGACTTCTTATTTCAGTCACTGTCTGCTTTTCCGAAAGAATAATTTTTTTCTCATTTTCTGACTTATTGCATTGATTGTATATTATCTTTTGCAATGCGTCTTTTTAGAATCTTTCGAAATTATGGCTTTTGTTCTTTTTCAGGCTGCAGCTGTATTTCCTCTTTCTACTTCTTTCAATCATTTCATTGCACCGGTACATGAGTAATGAAAAGTTTCTCAATTCAATATAATTTGTTTGAGGAGTGTAGCTATTTAAGAGTTAATACAGTTGAAATTCATAACTGTGTCAAAGACAGTTCTATAAACCAAAATTATATCACGTAATTTTTATGAATAAAGAAAATGAAGTTCTTATATGTGAATTTAAGCGCAAAATAACGAAAGAGGGAAGCACAAAACTACAAAGACTCTCGTTTTTCCAAATGGCCGGATACTTCCGATTTCATAGGAAAAAGCCGAACCCATTGATCATTCAGCGTCAACGACACCATCGCCCAGGGTGCACCGCAGGGAACATTATATATTACTACACTCTCGAAAAGAAGGGAGGCTACACGAAGAGAATCAAGACTTATGTTGGATTCAAACTCGCGTACTAGAATTCGGAACAACATTCAGCCACAGCAAACAATTAGATCAGCTAAGACTACAAAATAGCAATAAATATACAAATTCTTATTTTAAAAAAATATTCCATGTATTGATTACAATGACAGATTCTACGTCCTCAAAATTTACGACACTGACATTTTGCCATAGTCTTTATTTGTTATGATTATCATTATGTAATCAATATTCTAATCTTGTAGTCGCATATTTAGTTTTAATAGTTTTTCTTCATTGCTTTTCAATATTTCAGTGGACGTTCAAAAAGTTTCAAGCCCAACACATTTTTGCAAAATAAATGTCTAATATTATTTTCTCAGTTTTGGCACCGTTTTCCTTATTCACAGCAATCCATTAAATGTCGATTTGTGTCAGAAATAATGTTTGGCCACAGCCTTCAGACTATTTCTGAAAAGTTGTAAGGTTTCTTATAGTTCATTTAACCTTGTAAGGTTTTAGTTAAACTAACCAAGTTTATTTTAATTTAAATCTTTTCTATCTCCTCTCTGCTTCAACTTCCTGTCAGAAGAAGCGCGCGTTTTTAGCTTATGCTAATTTTGAAGTTCAGCCAAGCACTATTTAAGACAGAGGTAGAAACCTCTCGGTGTGTGAGAGCTTTGCCTCAGATCACGGTCACGCTGCTAAACGTTCGCCTGACCAGCTAGCAGTTTAAATTTATAAGCCATAGTGCTTACTACGTGATTGCATTGTAAAATAAATTAAAGTGCGGTAGTATTTAGTATACCTTGCTACGCACCCTTTTCGGTAGAGGCCAACTTCCGCGAATTGCTCTGCGAAGCAAAGTTTAATTAAGTTCTATTTTAGGTTTAGTATTTAATTTTATTTGATTGTTAAATTCGACCAAAGTGTGGTCTGTTACGTTCTGTATCTCTCCCGAATTGGGAGGTTTGTTATTAATAGTGAATTAATAAAAAAGGATTTCAAATCCCTTTACGTGCAGTTATTCTCCAGCCCAGCAGTTACATCAGAACATAGCGTACCTTCCGCTCCCTGTTCCAGTTCAGGACTTAGAACGTAAGGATAAGAACCCTTTACAGAATTTACCATGTTCTCAAAGAATACACACAGAATGCTAAGTCCTGATAACCTAGTATTCAAATTTTTGTTATCTTTCCTAAACTCCTCAACTTCCCCTATCATTTCCTCGCCAAGGTGTAAATTTAAAGTTAAGTGAAGTGAATATTCAAACGTTGAATTTTGGAGGTTATTCGTAGCGTATTTTTGTTAGCCAACGCACTTTTCGTTTCTGACCTTGCTATTACTCTGAGTTACTGTTACACTAATACGCCTTTTGGCAATTTGAATAACTATCATGCCTGTTAGGTTGTCTAGGCAACATGGGTTAGACGTAACTTAAAGTGCTAATCGAGCACTGTTATTTTTAGACTTGAGTTTATTTGTGTAACAAAGCTTAAGTTCCATCGTAAAATGTTGGTGTTATTGTAAAACACTAAGTGCGTGTCTTTCTGTTCATAGTTGAAATTAATAAAGGGTTATTTTCCTCCTTCTTCTTTGCTGGTATTATTTCACGCCTGCGCGAGGAGTCGCCAGGTTCATTAGTAGGATCTAGATTAGTTTATGTGGGAAAGAAGGGCTAGATCTTGTAAGGTATCGTTCAAATCATCATTGTCACTGTAAGTGAATTACGCAAATTCTGCTTCAGGTTTTTAAACGAAAGGTAACCAGTTGGACCAGGTCTGGTAAATACGGTGGATGGAGGAGAAGCTGAAGTATGAATTGCTCAACTACAGTCTGGGAAATTTGAGCCTTGTGTCTTCGTACTTTATTGTGCAAAAGCAATACTTTTCTGCTGAAGTTGCCAGACGTCTTATCTTTATGGGTTATTACAGATGAGTGAACAACGTGTTAAAATAATAAACAATTCACAGCGATATTATGCAACATTTAAAAAATTAGAGGTTGCATGTCTTCCTTCCAAGAAATGGTGTCTAATATTTTCTCGTAAGCTTTATGAATTTGTGAGATGGGGATAACCACTATGTTTGCACTTCTTGTTTTCTTACTTCTTCTCTGGATCGCAATGCTGGAGACAGTTTCTATCTTCTGTCACTTCAGGGCATAGAAATTTTTATTAGAGTTTATGGCATTCCTCTAAATTATCTGACCCTAAGGGTTTCTTCATTTTCGTCTTCAACATATTGGATGCCCATCCGTCCAGACTTTCAACAACCCCAGCTTTCCATATGCAAGAATATTTCCACAAATACAATCTTAATTTATGAAAATCTTTTGTTCAACACACATTTGTTGAATGTTTGGATCCATTCTAAAGCTTAATTTCGGATCATCTTCGAATGATGCTTTCCGCTGTTAAAACATAGCAGTTTGCCTTTCAACGGCGACATTGTATTGAAAGGTGTTATATCCTCACAAATTGCAGTTATATAACTATGAATATTTATTGATGTTATATCTCATTTTGTCAAGAATTTGATGCTAAAATGATGCTTAAAATATTTCTATATTTATCTGCATCACTACCTGACAAATTGTAAACTATATTAGCATGCGTCACTGTCTAAGAAATTTTAACAGCCTCTCAAAAATCACGTAATAATATCTCCTGCGTGTTTTCCTTTTATATTGTTACGAATTGTATTTAGATAGCTGCGTTTGACCTGCGTTTGATTCGAGGCGAATAAGATAGCTGCTTTGCTATAATTAAATAAACGAAACTATTATTTCCAAACATGACAATAACACTTTTGAATATCTCAAATGATCATAACTCAATAAGAAAAACTTTTAACAAAATAATTCATTTTTATTACGCTTTGTAAAAAAGACATTTCGGACTTCAGAAGTACAAAAATATCTTTTGGCTTATGAAAGCAAAACTAAACGCAAGCTGTTCTAATATTATCACTTATTCATGAATTTATTCACTTATTAACTTTAGAAATAATACATGGGAATATATCTGTGCCTTTGCAGAAAAAGGGCAATGACCAAATTGTTCGAATTTACGAAGATTACTGCATTTGTGTTAAAATCTAAAATTTATATATATATATGAGACTAATATCATATGTGCATTTAAATGAAAAGGGTAAATAAAATATTACTTTTAGCAGCAAGTGCATTATATTAATCAAATGCATACCTTTTCAGCCGCCCAGTCGGAATAGTGGTTAGAGTCGCCGATGCCGTGCCGAAAGGCCCGGGCTCGAATCCCGGAAAAAGCATGGATGTTTGTAAATGTATAGTGTCCGTATGGTATAGCGGCACTCTAAACATTCGGCGAGCCGGAAGTACTCTCGAGAGGTTGCTGGTAGGGGAAGAAAGGTGGGAAACCCTCGAACGTGTCCCCCCGGGGTGTTCTCCATCCAAATTAGGGGCGAAACTGAGCCAAATCGCACTGTCACCTGTTAGGTGCTCAAGGCTGTTGCCAGCGATAGGCGTAATCTTGCGCTCCTTGAGACGAGAAATTTCGTGGGCTTTGGCTGACTCTGTTAGACAAGTTGGCATTAGTAACAATAACATATAGTTGCATGTCTCATCCTCTTCAGCACTGGGTAGACGCATGGGAAATGCAAATTTCTCAACATTTTAAAATTATCCAAAAGATTTCTTCTGTGGTGAATTACATTTCCTTATAGCCTCCCACATTCACCAAAATCTCTCAACTTTATATAAGCGCATTAATTTCAATCTTGCTTTTCCAAAATTTATTTCGTAAATTTTTGCTACTTCGAATTTATTTTTTGATTTTTGATTGAGAAATCAAAAATTCATTGCTGCGATTGCCTACTTCCTCTTCACCATTTATTTGTTTCACTTTACCTATTTAAATGACTTATCTTCAGTTCACTATGTAAAATATTAGCAATATTAGCAAGCTGTAGTAGCTGAACGCCTGTATAACATACGAATATCTGAGTTGATTCGGTATTTGAAGAAGAAATATCTCCTCTTAAAGGACCTGCAACAGATCTTTATACATTCCGAAGCTCCTCAAAACAAAGATTTTCCATTAAACCAATTCTAAACAAAGGTGCTATACTTATTTTTAAATAAATACAATTTTTTCCGAAGATGATTTATTTAAGGTATGGGAAAGAATTATATATGAAGTTCAAAATTAGGAAAAATTCGACTATATCATTCGTTTTGTAGAAAACCTCAATCGACACAGGTTTTCCTTGCAATACCATCTGTTAAACAAAATAGAAATGAAAGGGCTAAAATATGTGATATATCCCCAAATTAGAGACTAACCAAATACTTAGATCTTAATAATGTAATTAATTTCTCGCTTAATAATTCTCCGAAAATACGTCTAGTCTCTTCAGAATATGCCAAGTAAGGAGCCGTCTTTGGAAATTGAAATTGTCGTTTTTATCAAATCCCAATACCTGGTGGGAATTAATGAACATAGAAGTGATAACATGGGTAAAATAGTTAGATAACTGGGTTAATTAATATAAAAATTCTACAAATATGTGTAATATGTACATTTGCGTTCTGTATAGGTCATGGTGCAAGGCATTTTATGCAATGGTCAGAATTAGATAAGAATTTTCTAAAGAAGATCGCCTTTAGAGGCGAAACGTTGGTTCCGGCTCAAGAGCAAAACTCATCTAGAATCAAAACATGCGAATCTCATGCAATAACGACAACATGTTATCTACGTGTTCCTGTGACTGAACGCAACTACGCAGACTAGAAACCCAGCTGAAGACCTTCATATCAAGCAAGAGGTGGTAGTTCAGGCAAGGAGAAGACATTCACCTTGGAGATGACACAGATTCCTTTTGCTGAGTATCCTAGTCCCACACCGGATCCTTACAGACTTTAAAAAGTTCTCTTTAGCCCCATTAAACCAGACCCGAGGGGTCATCACTGCCTGGTCTCGGTGCAATTAGTGGAGTAAGATCTGTTCGCTTTGAAGTTGACGTCGCTGTCTGCCAGTACTATGCGGGACGCTTAAAGCCCGCCATGGGTCTAACACAGGGCGTACACCACAAACCTATACTAGGCCAACATGGTTAACTACGCATTGTCTCCCAGCCTCGACGCAGGAGCCTCGAGGCTCGAAATTTTTGTTCTCCAAGTGCCTAAACTGTGAAGGTACAGATCTGAGCCTGTATAATAAACAACCCCTGGAGGATTCTCGTGCAATAAGAAATTAAAAAATCATTGCATTTGCAACTATAGGAAAACATAAAATATTCTACTAGAGTCAAAACGCTTGTATAGAAACGTTAAATGTGTGTTGAGCGACAGGAGCATTAGGGTGAGAATTAAAATTATTTATCTACCAACCCCTTAATTACTTTAACCTGTGACACCTCTCTTTTTCACCGTATAAAACTAAAAGCGAATTAACACGATTCATTTCAATATAAAAGTGTAACTATCACAAATCTAAAAAATAGTATCTCTCAGTATTCTTAAGTAAAATGGCAATAAATTCTCTCAGTTACTAGAATGAAGAATATAATACAAAATAATTGATTTTTTAAGTGATACAAACACTGATTCGTATGACCGTTGTTTACAGATTGGAAAAAAATTGTGAAAAGTTCTGATCAGCATGAAAGTTGTAAGCAGTTGTTTCACTGTCATTTGTGATGAATGTAGGTGGTAAGTCAACTCGTTTTGCCCTATTTGTAGGATGAAATATGACCTCTTTTGGCCCAATTTTCGACCCATGTCATTCATAGAGTCGCTTACCCCAAATCGATGTTCTAATGGAACTAAAATGCACCAAATTTCAGACCTAATGATTCACTGAAACATTCGTTTCAACTTTTCTAATTGCATACTCCTTCCCTTCTTTTTTTCTCTTCGATAGCTATAATATTCATTGTAGCTATGGACTATCAGCTGATTAAAATGTGTATGGGAAAGGTTTTGAAAGTGTTTTATTCTGATACAAATCAACGCATTAAAAGCAGGAAAAGTAATATGTTTTTCACAAAAGGGTATTCTAAAAATATTTTTTTATTCGCAAAATCATTGTTTATTTGTTTTTCAAATTTATTGTGCAACCAAATATTTTCAAAATGACTGTGAGGTTTTGCTGTGACAGTAGATGCTTTTTATACGTTTACAAAAGTTTTTTTTAATTTTTTTCTTTCGTTTAAAGGAATTTTGCGAATAAGTAAAAAGGTTTTTAACTATTTCTAATTTTTGTATGTGTCCTCAAGAACTCTATTTAGAGTTCAAGTACTGTAAGTAGTATTTTTGTATTCTAATTGAAAATAAAAACTTTATTTGTGGAATTTACCTCAATCCTACCGATGATAATTCCCTTCCAGCAGGCAGTCATAAATAGCTAAGGGTTATGCAAGAATTTTACAAATTCGAATTTTATTGGCTGAATCAGAATAATTGAGAAATCGACGGAATCCATGAAAATTCCAAATTAACACTTGTGAATACTTTTAATCATTGTGCAAATTGAGTTTTTATATTCTTAAACATTCAGTTCCCAGAAGCAGTTTTAACTTTAAAGAAATTTGTTAATGCATTAAAATTTCCATTAATTTTTAGGAAAATAATCTTAAATCACTGACATTATATTCCCCACTTCAAAATTAATTTAAGAGAAAACAAGGCTCTGTTCGAATGACCTTTCTATAAAGTACATTTATGGTAAAAATCAGTTCAATATAACTTTTGAGGCAAAAATAATAGCTTTATCAGCATATAACAGATTTGTTATGAATCTGTCACGCAAATCTAGAGTATTTGTCTACTACGAACATCACGTTAACCTTAAAATAATTTCCATCGCAGTAGAAAAATCGATGCTAGTTGTAAGACTGTAGGATTCCACGTATTGTTATTTCATTTAAAAATGGTGTAATTATAAAATGTGTTAGTCCAAATAAAACCATTAACTCATCCACTATCAAAAACAAATTTTGTTTCAATTTTTGAATATCTTAGTTTTAATATTTCACGAGTTTTCAATGGATTAAGATATTCCATTCGCTTTTAGTTACTTTTCCCCATTTAAAAAACATGCTTCAAATTAAAAAAAAAATATGATTTGCATATAAATATTTAAAAACAACAGACAGGATATAAACAAATAAGTAGCTACTTAAGTACATCTTGTCCTATTCATAATCTTCATTTTGCGTTAATTGAATATATTGAGTCTATGGTACTGATCTTAGGGGATCCGTCCTAGATGATATGCGTACTTCATCGCTCGATTCGGTCTTGAAAGGCACAAGATTATCTCGAAAAATTTTATGCGTAATTTGGATATGAGCCAATTTACCTTAAACGTCCTACACGGTACATCCTTCCCTTTGGCGAATATCCCTGTATGCATGGCCGTAATCAAATAAAAAAGCATAAAAGACTTTTTAAGGGAAATTGACTTATAGCCACGTTACACATGAGGAAAACCACGAAACCCTATAATGCACCTAGACCGTTCTCCTAGCAATAAATCCGGGTCAAACTCCCAGCATTCAGGGATTTAACCATTGGGATGATTGCAGAGATAGCAGAAGAGAGCTATGAAAATAGGTCCCAACTCTCTAATACGTTTGACGAAAATTAGAAAATGGAAACGCACAATGTTGTACTGTCAACACTGGTGCCCGAGGATTATGACCTAAGAGAAAATACTCTTCAGCCTCTGATGTTAATTATTTATGAAACCTTCCCTAGTAAGGCATGGGATTAACAAGAGCAATAATATACTTATCCTGACGTTAGATTTCAAATTCTAAGTAGAGAAATAATATTTCCCGCTCCCCTGAAATTGGATTGAACAATAGGAAGTTATCATCTTCAACGTAGAAGCAATAACTCTTAAACTTAAAAGAAACAAGGCAGATTTTTCGGTGCACAAAACTGAAAGTTTACTTTTGGGTCCCACTGCAAAAAGACACTGAAAGTGCAGAAACTGACTTAATTTAGTGTTCTACTAAGAGTTTCAAATGTAAACAAGTGACGGTTTCGTTAAACTTAGCGGCAATTAAACAAATTTTAAATTCTTGATAATTCTACAACTATTGCATGAAGATTAACTAAAGGCATAAAAACTTTAACCGAATTATAAGAACAACATAATTTAATCCTTTTAAAGCAAAAAATGTACAATTTAACAGCATATGTAAATAAAAAAACTGAGCTCACCGAGGCGGGTAATGAAGTGGGTATATATATATATATAATTATATAATTTTAGTGCAGCTGATTGCGATCATAAAGGGAGATGAACAACTAAATATTATAGCAGTCCCATATACAAAATTTGAATATTCTGAGGCTAATCATTTTGAATTATGCAGGATACATATATACGTACGTAGGTAGATGCGTATAGACCTCACGAAAAAAATTCCTTCTGAATCCGTTTTAAATCCATTTTAGGAAAAAGAGTCCGCTGTTCTGTCCGCACGTACAGATATCACCCAAAAACATTGTTTAAATGGATTTGAGAGCCATCAAAATGGATATTTTTCGTTGAAATATGACACCCGAAATACTTCCCTTACTTCGTAACAAGGAAGTAAAAAGAAATTGTATCACACAAGATTGCGTCATGGTTATAAAACCGACTGCATTGTTGTTGTTGTTGCTAATGCTCACTTGTCTGCCCACGAAATTCCTCGTGGCAAAGAGCGCAAGCTTACGCCTGTAGTTGGCAACAGCCGTGAGCACCTTACAGGTGGCAGTACGATTTAGCTTGGGGAATGGAACCTACCCCACGGCTCGCCGCATATTAAAAGTGCCCTCATGCCGCACGGACAGTATTCATTTACAAACATCCATGCCTTCTCCGGGATACGAAACCGTGCCCTTCGGCGTGGCAGTCAGCAATGGCGACTGCATTAAATTTCAGATTAAATACCTTAGAAAGATACGATACATGTTTTAAGCAATAACTATAAAACACTTCCTTGTGAAATGAGTGGAAATATATAGGTAGTTGTAAAATTTCATGCAAACATTATTTTGAAAATATAGCGAGTTTAGCTGTTGCTGTTAGCAAAATCTGAACTTTTACGCTAAGGAATCAGTTCTACATTTATTACGCATAATCCAACGTTTTGGGGGTTCCTTTTGTTCTTGACTACACACAGCTGTTCGTCATTAAATGCGAATTTTTGAGAATTCATGATTAAATATTATTGCTCCTAATTATGTTGATAACGTTACTGAATTTCGAGTTACTGGATCAAAGGGTATATAATAAAAAAATGCGAATTCTTTTAGTTTTATAAATTTTATTTTTTCTGAGATTATTTTCATTGGGAATTTGGAGCACTTATGCGTTAAAATAGGAAATAAAACTTGCAAATGAGTCAAATTCGCAATACGGATCATGAATCACTGTAGTTTATGGGTGAACCTACAAAATACGTAAGAAGCTATTCTGCAATAGATAGATACTAATTACGGAAGTATTTACCTTTTCACTGCTAGCGCCGGTTATATCCGACATTAACTAAATGCTTCACACTCGCTAACGCCGGTTATATCCGGCATTCCCTGGAGTATGGAGAAAGGATGACCAAGACTGATTTGAAAATTTGTGATGAAACGGAATCTTTCAAGCACAGCACATTGCAAAGGGCGAATTAATGCACTCATGTATGCACTTATGAGAATCTGCAAAAACTAATGATGTTGACTTACAGAGTGTCAACCCATCAGATTGATTAGTTCTGTACTGACGACTAGTTTCAGCGTCGCGAAAGAGTTAAAAGGAAGTGAGAGTATATAAAAAAGTACTGATGGTTAAAAGAAAAGTAATAGAGTATTTTTAGAGACTAAAACTCCTGTGAGAAAGATATGGTCCTGTATTTACGAGCCAGTGAATTTTGTGTGCAGTCAAGCTGTTTGATAGCGCATCTGTAAGCTGTAAATTAATTCAGATTTATTATATTGTTCCGGGTTTTGTATTTATTTAGCTATTTATTTAGAATTGTAATTAGAATTGTTTTATTTTTCCGTGCAATTCAGACGAATTTGAAGAGCAAGCTACTTCGGAAAAGTAAAAATACAAGAGCGCGTACATGTAATATTTAATAAATAGATATCTCGTAATTGCTGTTGTGATCCAGAAAATTCGAGAAAATAGATTTTACAAGAATATTCTCGTATTCATTAAAAAGCTTATAAAAGCTGGATTAAAACATCTCAGCTCAGTTGTAGTCGTTTTAAGCGAACTGTTGTTTGCTTACTGCTGTTATTGATTGTAGCGAATTCACTGTGAGATCAAATTAGTTTCTCTGTATTTTGAATTTGAGTTCTGTTTAACGTTTTAACAGTTCTAAACTACTGTGATATATTGCGATATTGTACGAATATCTCTGAGGAAATATTTCAGCATTTTGTTTTATTTCTTGTGAAAAGAGTAAATTTTATTAACTTTTTTTATTAACAATATTGTTATAATGTAAAACAGAATATTTTAGTTTAATTAATAATTCCTTTTGAAAAAGTACCAAATACATTAAAGTTCGAAGAAATAAGTATCTTTTATTTGTACTGTCAGTTTTATTTACACTCTGAAAGTTGCAGAAAAATCCCTTAGTTATGCTTAATTACAAGTAATACATAGCATGTAATATTTTACTGTGTTTAAATCTATTTTGCATATATTTCTGCAGCTATTGTCTGCACAGAGGATAAATCTTTAACAAAGAAAAGCATGAAATGTGAGGCTGTCAAATTAATGAGAACAGGTACTCCTCCTACAGCATGGTACATAGGTTTCTAGAAACACCTTGTTACGTGAAACCGTGTTATACAAGGCAAACAACCATATTGTTGCGTTATACGGGTTCGTAGATTTGAGAGTATCCGATGAAAACACGATGCAGAACAATAAAAAGCACAATTTATTTACAAGAATCACTATTTACAGCACAGTTCCAAAATTACCTTTAAAAGCGTCGAAAATCTACAATAAATACGCTGAAACAATCAGCAACACAGCTTCAGGCTGTAACTGTAAAGGTAGCTTCACGGCAACACTAAACTTATACTAAACACCAAACAATCACCAATACACTGTCAAGCTATACTGTAAAGGTAGCTTCACGGCAAAGCAGTATCTCGATCGCTTTCCGTTCACAAAACTCTCGCGTAGCTTAGCACTCACAGTAAGCAGCTATTCTCACAATGCCGGCTCTCAGAAACGCAGTGGTTTATATAGCTTTTCCTTAGGTTCCACACGTTTCGAGAACTATCTCGACAGGAAGTTATTCTAGAAGCTTCTCGATTGGACCATGGGATATCGCCGATTTGGTTGCCAAATGGGCGATAATGTCGCCAATCTGGCAACCCTCCCATACACTATTTTATGGAAACCCTAGTGCTATGCCGGAAAGCTTACATTCAAGCACAACCGCCGAATTTTTCGCAACAATATTAACCGGTGAGATGCGCTCTAAAAATTTTTAAAAAATCTGTTATTTTAGTCTGCTTGTTGACTTTTTGAAGTCTGTGGTAAATATCATTAACAGACAAATATGAAAGAGAGGCAATTTTTCAGCTCCCTTTTGAATTTTCGGCTTCTTTCATTACGAGGGTATTCACTCAAGTAAAACGTTTCAAGACTTTTCGCTAAGTTAAATCCTTACTATATCTTCTTCAAAGTAAACTTAGTAACTTTGTAACTAACGTAAAATGAGTAATTTTCATCACAGCTGTCGTCTTCAGAATCAATTTGATTAACAGTTTTTTCAGCGTCATTCCCAATAAATTCGCTTCGCTGATTTCTTCTTCCACTCATAATTTTTGGACATCTTGAATAGCCATATCCACAAGACCTTCGCATCCGATCAATTTAATGCATAGCGATTTAAACAAGCTTTTTATTGGCGTTGGCCGTATCTTCTAACACGCGTTTAAAGTTGATTTTTTAAGCTCTTTCACCCATAGCAATGTGATTTCGATACAAGCATTAATAGAAAACTTCTTCCGAGTTCCCATTACATCCACAGATTTTTCAATCAATTGTCTGTATAATAAACTGAAATGGTCGTTTTAAAATGTGAGTTTTAAAGATATAAATAATAAATAACTTAGATCTAAAGGCTAGATCAACAAAGGCAATAAAAGTTTCACTGTGACGTGTTAAATTCAGTGGGTGACCTGGAGCGTTATATAGTAATAATAGCCCATTGAATCATATTTTTTGTACTTTAAATCATTTTAACACCGAGGGCACAAAACAGTTGAAAAATCAGTCTTTAAATAAATCTCTTGTCACCCAAGCTTTTAAGCGTGCTCTCATATGCTGGTAAGGTGTTTTTCCATGCCTTTAAACGCACGAAATTTCAAAGATTTATAATCTAGCAAGTGCTTTCTCATTAATTTTCCTCCACCCGACGCACTAGTGCAGAAGAGTAGCGTTATGCGACCTTTAAATGCTTTAAAACAGGATGCAATTTTTCTTTTTCGATACAAAGATCCCCTTAAGCATTTCTTTCCACCAAAGTCCAGTCTCGTCGGCATCCAAAACATGATGTGGGATAAATCCTTGCTATCAAATTATAGTTTAAATTTTTTTTTTGGATATACTTTCGTAGTTTTATGATCAGCTAACGTGGATTCTTCTTGGATGCTTATGCCATGAATATCAAAACTTTTTTTTTAATTTCTCGAATGAAGCGTTAATTTCCAAAAGGTGTGAGTTTACAGAAATTCTGCACATTATTTCAGACGTTTGTAAATCTTGACAGCTTTTTCTTTGATGATATTACTGTCCAATGAAATACCGCTTGCAGAAATGTCTTGAATCCGAATGCTGAATTCGTTTTCCATTTTCTCAATGATTGGCGCAAGGGAATGAATGAGCTGCATATTTTGCTCATTTCGTAGATCCTGCGGTAATTACGCTTTAAATTTTTTTTCTCTTTTTTTTTAGTACTTCTGCCTGTTATCTCATTAAAATTTAGACTTTCTGCAACGTAAGATGCGTTTTCATCTTTTAAAAAACTATTCAAAATGCGTATTTACTTCTCTCAAAAATAAATTTTTTTTAAAAGATGTTTTATTTTCTTTCAGACGAAGCTTGGGACTGAAATATAATTTCGCAAGAATTATTTCTAAAAACGACAAAGTTAAACAGTTACACACACTCGAAAATTGTTTTAAAAGGTTCTTCCAAAATCGCAATTACGTTTCGACATCAGAGAAATGCGAATATTGCAGCCATCACGAATGGCTGTTAAGGAACCGATTGGATGGACCCGTTTGATCCGATATGACTGGTCACATTGTAATGTCTAGTTACTAAACTTTCAGTGTGACTGCCGAAATAAGTGCAGGAACTAGACAGGAAAAGAGTTAAAAGACCCTTTATTAGATTCTTTTAAATTCACAATGCGTCGACTTGACGTTAACGTACTACGCCTCGCTCGGACGGTAACTCAAATAACAAGAACTAAACTAAAAATTCAAAGATATTAAGAGAACAGTAGAACTTTCCCAGAGCTCAGGGAATCCTGCTACCTAAAACCGCGCCGAAGTCTAGCGGCAGCAGAATAATAGCAGTTACGCCACTTTAATCAGCAATAAATACAGAATCAGAAGCTCACGCTACAGAGGTATAATACTTGCCCACTCTCTCTAACTTTCTCTTCTAAAGATCAGAATATAAACCTTTTCCTTCTACTGGTAGAAATTTCATTCCTTCACATGCGCTGCTAAATTTACTGGCATTGACAATTAGGGGAATGAAGGCTTATAGAAAAGAAAGCTTAAACTTGTAGAGACATTAGGTTATTTGGACGCAGGAGACTTGAAAAATGAGCAACGCCTTCACAGGGACTCGAACCACGGACCTCTGGAAAACGCGTCCAGAGTGCTGATCGCTACACTACGAAGACATACGAAAAAGTCGGGAGAAATACCCTATATGCTCCTCCTTTTAAAGGGCGCCTGGGATTTTGGGGACCCAATCGCGAAATCCTGGTGGTGGAGAATCATCATCCATCAGAATCATCAGTTCGGGCGCCAGTTGTAGAGACATTAAGTTATTTTGAAGCAGAAGACTTGAAAAAAGAGCAACGCCTTCGCCGGGACTCGAACCACGGACCTCTGGAATACGCGTCCAGGGTGCTGACTACTACACCACGAAGGCATGCGAAGAAGGTGGGAGAAATACCTTATAAACTTAACTGGTTAGCCAAAATAAATATAAATCCCTACAACATTATAATCTTGGAGTGAAGAGGTGATAGAAAATAAGCCAAAGACCAAAAAAGACCTGACAACGAGTATTCCCGGAATTTATTTTATTTCTGTGTGTATAAATAAATAGGTTGTTATTGTATACCGCACATAGCGGCATAGTATGTAATTTACTTTTGTAAACGTTTAGATTAAAATTGTGTTATTGAAGTATGTACACAGATAAAGTATTATCAGAGAATTTACATTTTTACATTAACCTACTACAGAGACAACGCGTTGGCGTGGTACACGAGGATTTTCACAATTTTCTCATTGTAAAAGATGTGTAAAAGTGAAACAGCGCTATAGCAAAACTGTGATATAAAACAGTTCTATACGCTTCCTTAAAAACTCTAATTGAAACAAATTAAGTTTTACAACTTACCGAACACGAAAGCAATGTTTGATCTGTAGATTAACACCACAAAATCAGATAAGGTCTATACAGAGACTTGAATACGCATCGTGTCCCTTAACGTCTTTACACAGGCTTTATTTAGGAAACCACTTACACTCTAAAAAATGTTTGAAATGAGAAAAGTATTAGAATTACACATTTTTAAATTAAAAAAGAATTTAAAAAATTAATAAAAATTAATTAAAAAAAATTTCTCTAAAAATCAAATGAAACTTTTTAGATACCTATATTTATGTTCCCTTTGGTACCTATATTTATGTTTAAAAAATTTTATACCCATTATAAAAAGCACAATACGAAAAGTTTGAATCCCATCCGATAAAAATTGAAAAAAATATTTAGTTTTAAAATCTGAGATTTTTTACGTTATTTTTAGTCTGCCCAAATGGTCAGTTATTAAATAAATTACATTAACTCAAAATTGATATTTTCCGTTAAATACCATTTACTGGCATTCTTTTGTGATTTATTAATTTGCAACGTTCTTTAATTTACAGTTTTGTTACAATTTCCTCAAGAATTTGTAGACAAATAATTTATTATTAAGCTTTGAACGGAAGAAATACGCTTTTAAAATTCTCAAGCAAGTTTTGTTATTTTAGATTCATATTCTAAAAATCGTGTAAAATATATTCTTTAAATTAGAAATCTATTTAATTGTTAATTCATGCAAATAATGTAAATGGAAAAATGACAATACTGAAGCTTGCCAGTATTTTCTAGAAGAATTCTACAAATTTCTGTGACAAAGATTCTTTTGTGGAAAAACAAATGTGTACTGATCACAACAAAAAATCACGATAATGCATATAAAAATGCTCGCCAATAATCTATTAATTAGAAATCTTTCTCTAAACTGATATGTTATTATCAGTTAAGTTTCAAAGCAAATACTTTGCTTTTCAATTTGTGTACGTCTCCGAATATGACGTCCAAATTTAAAAGTAAGTATCTCGGTTAACTTTTGTCATGCGGAGTCATACTTTCTGTACTATGCTTTTTATAATGAATACGACATTTTCCTAAATGTAAATACTCAGAACGGGGAAATGTATAAGAAGCTAGATTTAGCAATTTTATAGAACTGATGCTTTCGGTCTTAATATACATGCTAGCGGACAAGCCTGCCAGATAAGCGGGCTGAAGCCGAAACATAATTTATAAGTTCGATGTCGACCTCAAAAGACACGTCTCAATTTATAAGTTTTATGTAAGCATAAAAACATTTCAGTGTGAATAAAATCAGTTCGTTCTTTCCAAGCAACAACCAATTCGTAAGTAATTTTTTGTTGCCAAACTAGGAAACAAAAGCTTTTGACACTTCAGGTTATGACGTCATTATTTAAATTTAATGTAATACAACAACTTTTCGTTTTCAATATCAATAAAAGAATTAACATGGCAATAACATATCGTGTTAATTATCCTAATCGGAAAAAAAATTTGCCAACAGCAGCTATTTATTCAAAATGCTGACATTAACAAAAACTTTTCGACATACAGTAACGTCACATGCAATCGCGTGCTTTCTTCAACCTCAGAATAAAACTATATATAATAATAATGTGTTTAATATTAGGCAATGCTAATTTTATTTCATATTTTGCAAGTGTACACATTTTTGATTAACAAAAACAAAACGTTTTGATTAACTAACTTGATTAACAAATTTGTAAACATACGTATTTTTGATTAACAACAGATTTGAAAGCGAGCAGTGGCAACACTTTTCGAAATACAGTAAGACCCCTCTTAACGTGGGGTATACGTTCCATCAAAGTAGAGCGTAGTATGAAACAGCGTTAAAAGAGGTTACCTCATCATGTAAATAATGGGGTTAGGGGAAGATGGGTAGAAAATTGGTCAGGTCTTTTACCATTAAATTTATTAATTATGTTTTTATAACACTAAAACAAAATTTTTTACAAATATAGAAACATAATAAACGGATATACATATAAAAATAAATAAAATTCTAAGTCAGTATGTTTACATTTCAGATCATTCAGTTTCTTCTGTATTTATAATTTTTTGCCTTTTTATCAAGAAGGTATCTAATGTAATTTGCGTTTTCCTTTTGCGCTCTGTAAGAAGTTGCTGGTAAGTGGATAAGGCATCCATAACACCCCGTTTTGCCTTTGAACTCCTGTCAAAATTTGGGTCATTTTCAATCAGTTGGTCCATAATTTCTGTTATAGTAGTCAAACTGGTTTTTAGAAACGCCGTTGAAAGTTCTTTTTGCTGTTCTTCAGAATCACTAATTTCAATATTTTTTTGTTCTTCTTGGTCCGCTAATTCCTTGAGCTCATCATTAGAAAGACTTGATGCTGTTTCTTGCAGTATTTCTTCGACATCTTCCACATTTACCTCATCTAAACTGGTTTGTTTCGCTAATTCCACTATTTCACTCATATCGACAGAGTGTCCAGTGTCAGCGCCCTTGCTTAGATCAGGCCAAATGCTCTTCCACACCCCTTTCAAACATTTTTCATCTGTTACCTCATTCCAAGAAAGGTTTATGTTTCCTACATCATTCACGATATTGTAGTTTTTCCAAACCGCCCTTATTGATTGTTTCTCTTCTCCGTCTGTTTTTTCAAACATCTGTCTAAATGTTTGCCGTAGGTAATAAGCCTTAAAATCTGATATAACGCCTTGATCCATTGGTTCGATTAAGGCAGTTTATGTTATGCGCAAGAAAACGGGTCCGTGACACTTAGCCGACAACCACTTAGCCGACAAGACACTTAACCGACACTAGTTAGCCGACAAGACATTTAGCCGACACGGACACTTAGCCGACAGGACATTTAGCCGACACCGACACTTAGCCGACAGGACATTTAGCCGACACGGACAGTTAGCCGACAGGACATTTAGCCGACACGGACAGTTAGCCGACAGGACATTTAGCCGACACGGACAGTTAGCAGACAGGACATTTAGTCGACACGGAAAGTTAGCCGACAGGGCATTTAGGTACGAGACACTGAACAATCAAGCCATTTAGTCAACAGGACACTAAGCCGACAGTGACGTTTAGCTGGCACGTAGCCAAATTGAAAAAGTGTTGAAATTTCTCGTCAGGGAATATGATTTAATTTTCGAAAGGAAAAAATAATTTTTCACTTACGTCACGACGGTCACTTAGTTGTATTTTAATATTGTATCTGCAGAAATTGTTCGTAAAGCTTCTTCATTTAATCAACTGGGTTTAAATTCTATGTATATTTTTACAGTGTACTAAAATATGTGACATCCAATTTCGGTAAATCATACTCAAAAGGCTTTCCGCACGACCTTAACCACGGCCAACTGGAAGAACTAAATTCACGAAGGTCACGCCTTAGCACGATTCAAATCATTTAGTAGGCGCGGGTAGAAAATAAGAGTGGAGTTGAATATCAGCAGCATATGAAGAGTGAAAAATGTAGTTTCTGCGGAAATGTATTCAGTTCTGAATAAAACAAAACCTTAAAGAATATTTGAATTCTAAATTAAACATTATGCAACAGTTTAGTGTTATAAACATTAACGTAAGTAAGTATTTTAAGCGAGAGGCGTGGTCAATAAAATGTTACAGAATCGCGCTTTTAATTTCATACAAATTTGAAAGCATTAAGAACAGCCAGATTGGAAAATTAATATCATTAAGTAAACAAGAAAAATTATTAATGATGTGAAAGTGTTCAAAAGGACCCAGTTGATTAAATGAAGAAGCTTTACGGATAATTTTTGAAGATCCCATATTAAAATGTAATTAAGTGACCGCCGTATTTAGGTAAAAAAAATTCTTTTTTCCTTTCGAAATTTAATTCATATTCCTTGACGAGAAATTTCAGCGCTTTTTTAATTTGGCCAATATACAGCAAACAACACGATAAATATCACACAATGCTAAATTAACGCAATAATTATAACCACATATGAGATCTTTAAGAATCGAAAAATGAATTTTACTGATAGCGAAAATATTACTTAAATATTGAATTTACGGATAAGTCGAGAAATTTCGTAATTCGTAGTAACATTAAATAATTAGTTCGTACGTGTGAGCTAAAACGTCACTGTCGGCTTAGTGTCCTGTTGACTAAATGTCTTGACAGTTAAATGTTCCGTAGCTAAATGTTCTGACGGGTAACTCTCTGTCTTGGACAAATGTCCTGTCGCCTAACGGTCCGTGTCGGCTAAATGACCTGTCGGCTAAGTGTCCGTGTCGGCTAAATGTCCTGTCGGCTAAGTGTCCGTGTCGGCTAAATGTCCTGTCGGCTAAGTGTCCATGTCGGCTAAATGGCCTGTCGGCTAACTGTCCATGTCGGCTAAATGTCCCTGTCGGCTAAATGTCTTGTCGGCTAACTGGTGTCGGTTAAGTGTCCCGTCGTCTAAGTGGTTGTCGGCTAAGTGTCCGCGACCGCGACTGGAATGCATGTTATTAAGTCAGATAAATTCGTTGGATGGCTTGGAGCATTATCAATTAAAAGTAGTGCTCTTGATTCAAGTTTTTTAATTTCGCAATAGCGTTTAACACACGGGCAAAAATATTCAGTGAACCAATTCTGAACATTTTTCATAGTTATCCATGATTTTTATTAGACTCCCAAATTACAGGTAAAGTTGCTTTAGATATTCCTTTCATCGCTATTGGGTTTCTGGAACGGTAAACAAGTAGTGGTTTTAATTTGAAATCTTCCCTTGCATTACCACCCAGTAGAAGTGCTAAGCGATCTTTTGCAGCTTTAAATCCTGATGCAAGTTTTTCTTCACGGGATAGAAATGCTCGTTTTGGCATTCTTTTCCAAAAAGGCCTTTTTCATCAACATTAAAAACCAATTCTGGAGGATGGTTTCCTCGTTTAATTATTGTTTTTAAGGTCGCTGGGAATTCAGTCGCCGATTTCGTATCACACTTGCTACTTCTCCTGTAATCTGAATGTTATGAAGATTATTTCGATATTTAAATCTATTAAACCATCCTCGACTTACAACAAAAGTTTCACTTGTGTCAGTCGCGTCAACCTGAATGTAATTAAAAATTCTTCTTGCTTTTTCCATTATAATAGATTGGCTTCATGGCATATTGCGTTCAGTTTCGTCGTCAATCCATATAGAAAGTCGTTTTTCCATTTCCTCTATTGTATTATTTTTAGAATGGGTAAATCTAGCTGCAAAGCTTGTCGTAGTTGCAGTTGCCGATGACAGTATTTTTTATTTATTCTTAAGAATAGTCCTTATTGTTGAAGTTGCCAAATTCAATGCAGCACCAATTTGAAATTGACGTTCACCAGTATCTAATCTTCTAATCACTTGCATTTTGGTTTCTAGTGAAATGCTTTTTCTTGTTGCTTTATTTTCGTGTTTTTTATTATTATCCATGATAAAAACTAAAAATCATAATATTTCTGACTTTTTTCAGTCTTTATATTATACAAATTTATACTTACAATAACGTCAACAAATGTCTTGAAAGGATAAAAAATACGTTCGTATAACACCGCAGGAAAGAAGAAACACAGATAAACTGCTTCGGATATCGGGAAGCCTAAGCAAAGAATATGTAATCCCTTCTTAACAGAAGGAAAACTTCTTCGCAGCAGGAGTGGCTCCTTCCCAACGTAGAGGGAAACAGCTGTGCATGCGCGAAATATCTGTCGCCAAAGCGCCAAAGTTCGAAGTTGGCGTCGAAGTTCGAAGGTCACGTTTATCAAGAGTCCATAAAACGAATATCGTTTTAAATTTCTTGAAACTTTAATGGAAAAGAAAATAATTTTTTGCCGTAAGTAAATTAATTAATGGATTAGTTATTTTGAGCAAAACAAGTACGAAAATCTGAGTTTAAATTATCGCGAAACGTCTAAAAAGAAACGTTTTGTCAGAGATCGTTTCTTCTTAGCACGTGTTCCTCAATTTCCTATACACATGGCGGAGGAGCAAATTCTCGCCGGCGGGTTCCGTCGCCAAATCCCTTAGCGAATTTTCCCTCCGCTTTCCAGCTACGTAATAACAAACTGATTTACATTACGTCTATGGAACCTTTCCTTCTTTACATAGACGTTCTTTGGCCTAACGCTGTGTGCAATTTCGAGAAATCCCACAATTCAAATAAAAGAGCGTTAAACTGAAACAGCGCTAAACGAAAAAGCACTAAGCGGAATCTTACTGTAAAGCATTTTTATCTCCAGCGCGCTCGATTGTTGCCACTCGAAAAAAAGAATGCAAAAATGAGCGTTTTCAGGATTATTATTTAATATCTCGACTGATTAGAAACGTAGGAAAATGAGAATGGTCGAAATGGCTTCCCACTAATTTTTGGATCCCGGGAGTACCTCTCTCGAAACTGAACTCCTCGCCGTTCTGGAGGTGGTAATGCCACAAACAAACAGAGGGACTCGCACAGATTTTAATAGAACAGATTCTTTGGATATATTGCCCAAACCAATCAAACTTTACTTATCATAATTCAGTCTTCTTGTAACAGCGAATACAAAAGTCTCCTTTGCATACTTCTAAATTAAGGGATTAAAGAAATCAAAGCAGAACGGCTGAAAGATGCAAATAAAGTTCTAAATTAGCAAAATACTAATGCACTTCTAATAATTTATAATATAAAAATACGGTAGTTTAGCCTAAAATGTTGTATTTTTATGCGAAAAACCTACGGCTATTATTAAAAGGTATTCGAAATTTATAGAATTAAGTTCAATAATGTTTGTCATGATTTATAACTTAACATCAAAAATATTTTAAATAAAACAACGATCGTATTTTCGTAAACATTACGCAACGTAAGGCAGAATGATTTAAAAAAAATGATTGCTGCATCTTGCAGTTCTCTTATTATTACGCATTTACATGACATGATTTCGCTAGATAGCTAAAAGAGCATTACAAAATCGTATTAATTGGCTTTCGACGTTATTCGAACCAGTTAAGTTCTAAATTTTCAACTAAGCATACAGAAGCATTAAAAAAAATTACTCTATTAATTTTATACTTGCTTCACTTAAAAAAAACTTTGCAAAATGTAATAGTATAAGTAAGCCACCGAGAAACATGCGGTTCCTTTTTAATAAAACTACAGACTTGTTAGCTAAGTTAATATTAGCATAAGCTTTACATTAAAGTCGGATGCTATATTATCAAAAGATAAGCCAACAAACAGATGGACTGACCCGACCAGGAAAATAGAAGGTCGAATAGGATTCATTGTTATTGTAAAAGCAGGGTGGAAAACTAAATAAAGAATTCACTTGACGGAATAGCAAAAGATTACCAAGAAAGGGTGGGAATTTTCACCGTCCCTGCTGGACGTTCACCCCAAAGCATGTTGAGATATAAACACGTGAGAATAACGAGAAAAAAGATAAAATTAGTCCAAAATTCACTACCTTTAATTTTAGATGCAGATCGATCAAGCAGACAGATATAAAATGCAAAAACTTAAATCGCGTTTTTTAATATAAATCAATCGAATGAAAACTGGACAAATCCAAACAAATATCGTTCTATTATGAAATAGAAGTTCGTACTTACCATTATCGTACAAGTTCTATTATGAAAAATAGAAGCAACAAGGAAAAGATGGAAAATAAAAAGAATGTACACTCTGCACGAAGAAAATGGGGGAGATACAGTTCTTTATCTCTCGTACTACGCCGACTGACGAAATTCATATTGCGCTTTATATGTCTCAAAAGCACGATGTAGGATAAATATTTGATTTATATATAACATTCTTCTAACACAGGTATTTTGACACAAAATCGGACTTATTCTGAAATGATATACTGATTTTTTCCATATTTCGGTTCTGCGACTCAAAGCCTAAATGTTAAGCTTTGTAAAATTTGGTAAGAAGCTACTGAAAAATTTTAAAATTTATCTTGGCGCACTTTTTTCAGTTCGTGCCAAGAATTGACGAAATTCTTAATTCATAATAACCTATTTTCCTTTTCCTTTCACTGTGCACGAGAGGAAAAAACGGCGCGTCGTTCATTCTTTCAAATAATGCTAACAAATTGCGTAAACCATAAATATAAATAAATTTGCTAAATTTCAAAATATGTAAATTTTGAATATATAAATTCACCAATATATAAATTCACGTATATCTTGGGACATTTTGAATAAAAACCGTTACGTTTTGCAGGTAAGCCTAGAAATACATTTACTCTAAGGGGATGGTAAAAATTTTATAGGCTATAATTAAAAAATGTTCTCAAGAAATCTATAAAAATTACTAAAAAAACAAATCAGAAAATATTTGCGAATTTTATTTGGATTGAGCCTAAATTTTGAACTGTGAAAGAAAGAATCAAGCAAGTTTAATAAAAAAAGAGATAAAGAAAAGATGAATATGGAAAAAATTCAATTAACACTGCTGTGGAGCTAAACTTTTTAAAAACTATTACTGCGATTTTAACAAAACTTATCATTTTGGCATAATTTGAACTGTAGAATCAAAATATGGAAAAACATCGGCATGTCATTTCAGAAAGCGTCTGATTTTGTGTTAAAATACCTATGTTTGAACAACACTATATATAAATCTAACATAGTATAATCGTAAGTCGAGCTTTCGAACCATGAAAAAAACAAGCTTAATTTCGTCAATCAGCACAGCAGAACCGAAGATATAGAACTGCACTTTTTGTGTGTTTGCAGAGTGTACACTATGACATTATACTTCAAGTTTTACTAATAATTGAAAAGGTTTTCTACTGCATTTTGCATTATTCGTTATGATACTGGCTCACGTCAAAAGCTTATATAATATAGCTGATTTATATAAAGACCTTAGATCGCGTGTCATCTCCATGGAGAGTATAGTAACATCAAGAAGAGGCTGTGAACCAAAAAAGAAAATTTTTATGTTATAGTAGGGCTACAAAGAAGTTGTATACTATGAATTATTGCCATTAAATCAGGCAATAAATTCGGAAAAGAACTATTCCCAAATTTCAGTTTCAAAGAGCGAAGTCGAGCGCCCAAAACTGATCGAGTTATTGCCATCCATTATGACATAGCTTGGCCACACATTTTGATGAAAGCCGAAAAGAAAAAAAAAAAGAAAAACTAGTATGACTCAGATAGTTGCGTCACCCCTTTCAAGTTCACTGTTGTGGGGACTGTCAGGCAGCATGACGATGACTTCTTCATGAATAACTCTAGTCTTTTTACTCCCTTGTACGAAGTACAGGAAGTTTTGTAGTGCTCAAAATTTTCAGGTATCGTATTTCAACGAAAATATCCATTTTGACCGCTATCGAATGCAATTTAACAATGTTTTTCAGTGAATCTGTACGTAAGCGTAGAATAAAGGACTCTTTTTTTTTTCAAAAACGCATTAAAAAAGGATTTAAAATGGATTCAGAAGAGACTTTTTCGTGACGTCTGTACGTATCTATGTATGTATGTCGCATAACTCAACGAGTGGTCTTAGAATGTTGCAATTTTTATATAGCACTGTTATAGCATGTAGTTGTGGACCTCCCTGTTTAGTGGAAATGGCTGCACCAAAAGTATATAAATGTATATAATCCATATATACCCGCTCTGTAACTGAGCTCCGTGAACTCATTTTTTTTATTCTTATACGTTGGTAAACTGTGCATTTTTTGCTTTAAACATGATTCAGTTATGTTATTTCTATCTTCCGGTTAAGGTTTTTATGCCTTTAGTTAACCTGCATGCAATAGTTGTACAATTATCAACAATTTAAAAGTTGTTTTAGTGAGACTAAGCATAATTTTTTATCGTCGGAGCCATATTTGTTTACATTTGAAACATAGCAAAATAGTGGATTTGTTGCCAATCTACAGAAACTAAGCTTCGTAACAACAAAGATAAGGTCTTGCTTTATTATTGCGAATGAAATCATGCCTAATCTATTATGGAATTATCATTTAAGTTATTAAATTATCTCATATATTGACTCAGCATAGCGACCACAACAAATTAAATCAGTTTCTACACCTTCAGTGTCTTTTTGCCGAGTGACACCAAAAGTAAACTTTCAGTTTTGTTCATGAAAAAATCTGCCTTCTTGCCCGCTGGCCGAATGGCTTGCTTTTGCGTAGAAACTCTAAATTTAATTGTAAAAATTGTTCTTTGAATTGTTTTAACTGTATTTATGTTTTATATTTTTCTATATTTTTGAATTTTTAATAAATATGTTTTGAGGTTTTATATGTTTTTGCCTTGTCGCGAAGTGAGTACTGAATTAATTGCATCAAAAATATATCTCTAATGAAATTCGAAGAAATAATTTTAAATGAAATGTAGCAAGAAATGTGTATAATTTAATATTTCGTACATGGAAGTCATGTGGTATATACATCGGATTTTTTAAAAAAAGGAATTTTACAACTGTCTAAAAGATGGTGAAAAGACATAGAATAAAATGGTCCTTATGTGATTCAGTGAAAGTTTCTTACTTAAGTTTCTTTTTGTACTACGTCATTTATATTTATTATCAAAAACAACAGAATTTTTCGGATGATCCAATATTCGAAAGGCAGGTAGAAAAAACTGCTTTGATCGCATTTTTTACAATGTTGAAGAAGTTCCGTTCGAAGCTATGTTTTGCGTAAATTATGAACTAATCAGCAAGAGGGAATGATCATAAATCTCAATTATGTAAAATTTTTGGAAAGGAAACGTTTCTATACAAAATGGTTTCGAAACTGCATTGGAGAAGTACATTAGTTTTAATTTTTTGATCACTTAATCTTGCGAGAATGATGCGCTATAGAATTCTGCCTAAAGTGTTTAATCACTGGCCACAAGAATGATCTGCAATGGCTGTTTCGTGGATTAGAAAGGTCTGTAAACATTGTCTGTAAACATGTCTGTCATTTTCAAAAATTTTGAAAATGGTTTTTGTTGATGTCATTAATAGATGCCGGAATATACAGATTCTTCCTTGTTTATTTGACATGCGCAATTTGAAACTTATTATTTTTGTCCTATTAGTTATCTATTTAAGTTGATCTGCTTGATAATCTGATGAAGAAGCTCAAAGTCCGGGATCATGAATAATCCTACGTAAGTAAAGAAGCCTTTGCATGGAGGCCTTCTCTTTGTTTGTATTAGCCTTTACAAATGTCTTGAGCAACTGTGGTGATAAAACTACTTTTACCCATTTTCATGTAGCTTTTATTAGAAAACATTATTATGATATCGAAACCCACGGTCTCACTTCCCTATCATTGAGCTCTATAACGGATTTCGTTTCCACAAGGGAGTAGGAAAATGCCGATTTTTTGTAAGCCTAGTAATCCGAAAACCATATTGTTGCAAGCTACGGGTTTTGTAAGATCTCTTTATTAACTAAGCCAGATAGTCAGGACAGAATTTTACAAAAAACATTGTCATATTTTAAAAAATAAATAGCAGTTCGTATCAAAGTAAACAGTTATAAATACTTACTCAATGACAAAACAGTGGTAAAGACAAATGTTCCTAAAGACGTGAAGAATATCACAAATTACCAATATCCTACACAGAGTACACGCTGAAAAGGCAAATTCTGATTTTAACGCATCCGTATTTATAAGGTTGCCAGAGCTTCTGGATGCTTCGAGAAAATTTTGTCCTAGGACCCAGAGAATACGTTTTTATAACCTCCCAGAAAGCTGCCAACTTGATGAGAAGTAGAAAAACTGCCAAAATTAGCGCCAGGGGCTGTCAGCAAAGTTTTTGTCTCTATCTCGACTTTTATTTGAGCATTTTCACAATTTAAACGTTGACTGATCTATACATCCTCATACATCTTTTTTTAACACTTCGTGTGTGTTACCTTTATTTATTAGATATCATGTTCTTCGACCGCAAACCATAAAATTCAATACAACAATAATATCACAAAACTATTTCAAAAGAGCGTATCTTTAGGATTTCCGATACTCAGTCTCGCGCGCTGGAGATAAAAAGGTTTCTTCGGTATAGTGTTGACATTGCCCGCTTTGAAATCGCTGAGTTTGCTAATCAAAAATGTGTTAAAGTTTTACAAAATATAAAATTCAATTCACAATTTACAAAACAAATTCCAAACGTGGGCTTCCAGATGCCCATATTCGAGTGGAGGACTATGTTACTCAGAATTTGATGTTTCTAGGTAACGTTGATTTTCACAGTGCGAGAAACATTCATACATTCATATAAAGATTCTTCATCATTTAATTCTTTAGATATAATGCAGGGCTCTAATATTTGGTGGCAACAATTTGAAAAGTGAAATGCTGTTTGTAGTGAACCAAGGCAAAATTCCAAAACAAAGTTAATAGTCTTTCTGGGCAAATTGCTCCTTTAGGCTAATAATAATAAAATAGTGCTCGGATCATATGTACGCTGATTCGTCTCCTCCATATTCTACAGAAAAAGAATGGGTAAAACCATTTAGCATGGGACGAGAATTCGTAGATGATTCTCGTTAAGGTCCTGATCCCACCAGTGGCCAAATATTTAATACTCTTTAATGCTGATAATTCAATCCGACTCATATATGTGTTTATTCATATACTTTTGAGCAGATTACAGTCTGTTGGGAAGCAATTATTTCCTACTCGCTTCGAGTTCTCGTTTCTTGCCTCGAGCAATGGAAAGAACTAAGCCCTGTTTGTGTACATACCTTGGTTTTCTTCAAACGTAAGATGAATACGAGACAGTTCTCCTCAAAAAATCTTCCACGAAGGTTTCCTTCTCTCTAAGTAGATATTCCTTATCTGCTTTCCCATTATCAAATAAACTAACCTAACTAATCTCTTGAAGGTCGACCATTACTGGCATTTGACATCAGAAAATATTGCTGGTGTCCAGAAGGAAATATTGAGTGACATAAGATACGGTCAAGCAGATATCAGCAAAATTGCATCTGTCTGAAACAACTGTTTTACTCATTCTTCATGAACAAAGTCTGACTATGAACAAATCAAAAGCTATGAACAAACAACACATGAACAAAGTTTCTGGAAGGTCAATATCTCAACTTCTTTCAACATTTCTAAGACACGTGTGTGATTTTAAGGAGCTTAGCCAGTAGAGACATTAGGTATTTTTTGAAAGCATGAGAGATGAAAAATGAGCAATGCCCTCGACAGTACTCGAACCAAGGACCTCTTGAATACGCGTCGAGCGTACTGACAACTACACCACGAAGGCATGCCAAGAAGGGCGGAGAAATACCACATAAGCCACCTGTTTCAGAGCCCAAATATAACTCGAAATTAAGAACATTTTTAACTCAAGTTTTCAGATTAGATTCTTAAGGAAACAAATCATCAGAGTTATTCACTAAACGATGCGAAAAGCGTATCAAGACAGAAAGAGATGATACTAAAGAAAAACTACTAAATTTACTTTATTATTTTTAGAAGTATACAAACCAAAAAACCTTTGGATGTACGTACGTATTGTAATCGTCTTTTGAAATGTACACAAAAATTTTCAGAGTTTACTCTTTTATGGCACAGGTCTTCTCTACCTGATATTTTATATGAACCTAGTAAAATAAATATATATAAAATACTTATACGTATATATACAGGGTGTCCCACTAGAAAGGGGCCCCTGGAAAAAGATGATACAAGTCTTATGACAAGAAGAAATGAAACCAAATTTTTACATGACATACCTTTACGTTTGAGAAATGAAAGTGCATTACAAGAGGTGCTGGAAGTGATCTTCCCACACCTGTACGCACAGTTCAACATGACACTTCATGTTCGTGCATGTTACTGCCAGACTTTGTAGAGATATTAGGCATCGTTTTAAAGCACGAGAGCTGAACACTGGTAGTTCGGTCCGAGGTTCAAATCCGGCGAACGGGCTGGCTGCATGGGCGTTTTCGTGGTTTTCCCCATATGTAACGTGTATACGAGCCAGTTTCCCTTAGAAATTCCTCCACGAAGACATCCCTCCCTTTAGACAGATAGCCCTCGTGTGCCTTGCCATAACTGAATAACCTAACCTAACCTAAAGCAGGAGAGAGGGAAAATGAATAATGCTGTCGCCGAAACTCGAACCACGGACCTCTCGAATACGCGCCGAGAGTGCTGACTAATACAAAACGCTAAGAAGGCGGGAGAAATACCTTATATACTCCCCCTTTTAAAGGGCGACTGGGGATTAGAGGACCCAGTCGCCAAATCTTGGTGGTGGAGAATGATGATCCACCACCTTTTTAGTTTGAGCGCCACTCTAAAGTTATTAGGTTATTTAGAAACAGGAGGTGCGAAAACTGAGCAATGCCCTCGCCGGAACTCGAACCACGGACCTCTCGAATACGCGTCGAGCATGCTGACTATTACACCACGAAGGCACGCTGCGAAGGCGAGAGAAACACCTTATAAATTTTGGGGGCCACCGCTTGGATTTCGCGCATATGTTCTGACGTAACTCGTCGATGGTTCGTGGTTTGTGTTTGTACGCATTACCTTTAGGGCGACCCCATAGAAAAAAGTCAAGGGGGTCAAGTCTGGAAAAATGATTCCAACGCAATTATAATCGCTATGGACGTGGGGCATGTTGCCTCATTTTGTTGGTAGTAGCCAAGTGTTATCATCTCATCATGCAGCTGACTCATAAACTCATAAAACAGTGCCTGGTGCACTTCAATGGTGACTGTAGAGTAAAAAACAATTGCCCGATGATGCGTCGAATGCACAGAACACTACCATCTTCAGTGAATGAAGGGATTCCTCGAAGACTGCATGCTGGTTGTCACTAATACATGGAATGTGTGTTTGTTAGTTCAAGTATCTTGACAAATGGAATCATGCTTCATCACTATATCACGTGTACTCTGCCTGCAACATACACGAAAATGCAGCATCGTGTTGAACCTGGTATATAGGTGGGTTGAGGTCACTTCCAGTGCTTCTTGTGTATGTCATTTAAAAATTTGGTTTCATTTCCTTTTGTTATAAGATTTTTATCAAATTTTTCCCTTACGAGTGGAACACCCTGTATATAAAACATTCTAATAAATAGAACGTTGCAGATTCTTAGCATATTCACATGTTGCAAACTTTTTCTGAACTCCTTTTAGCCTCTAATTTCAGATTTGATGATATTTTGAGAACACTTCCTACCGGATCAGCAATATTTAGCATCGAAGTGTTATTTTAATGGCTGCAAATGCCCTTGATGGGTGCTAGAAATCTACTGTTTTATAAATAAAGACCTTATAATAATGAATGAAACATGAACTATTCCAAATGAAATATTTGGAAATCCTGCTCGCTGTCACGGAATTTAATTAACATTACGAAATAAAATTTCGTTAGAAATAACAGGTGCAACTAAAAATAGTTATCGGCACAACTCATCTTTTGTCATGATATTTAATTGGGTGCTGGAATAATTTGTGCAGCTTTTTTTCTCGCCTCTCATTAACAAGGCAGCTGAACTTGTTTATTTCTTTTTCGTCACATGTTTAAGCCGTTTTACATTACTCAACTTTCCTGAACAGTTTCATAATCCTCCCCTTTATACTTTTTACGTTTACTCAGCTTTCCGGAACATATTCCGTAAATGTTTATTTTGTGAAGTGTAAATCACAGGTGCTCAACCGTTCAGTTTGTCATCGAAAGAAAAGGTGATATATAGCTAACTAAATTTTTGCAATTCAATTTCCGTTTTCTTTTTTCTTTAGGAAAAAAAACATAATAGCGTTTTAGTGAATAAAAATTATAAAATCCATTTATACGTGCCTCTTTTGAAGCGAAATATAAAATATTGGAAAAGCGTTTCGTATTTAAACATTCTATTATGACATTATTTGCCAACGTTGTATTAAATGTTTGCTATTAGGATATTATTCCAAACATATTGTTGAAGGAATTTGTATAATGTATTTTATTTTGCAGTTGTGTTTGATGTACAGCGAACAAAATCATACAGTTGTAATGTACACAGTGAATTGTTTTCCTAAGGGTTGTATCATTATAAATGACAAATACATTGCATTTCATTCTCTGGAGTCACTCACTAAAGCATTTTCTGCATTGCAAACTTCAACGAATTCCTTGACTGATCATGTTGACAGACTTTCAGCAGTTTCATTGCTGCCATTTTCATTGTCATCCCATAATTCAAAATTTTTCAATTCTTTGTTCATTACAATTCCAATTTCAGCTATGGCTATTTAGTCGAAAAGAGCTTTTTCCCTGAAGGACTGTTGTTTTCTTTTTGCGATTTTGCGTCGGAAACATTAAAAGTCTAAATCACTTTTCAAGCTGTTGCCACCAAATCTTACAGCTCTCTATTATATTTAAAGAAATTAAATAATGAAGAATCTGTATAAACGTACGTATATTTCTCCAAATGAACGGTACCTAGAGCCATCCAATTTTGAATAACGTACGTTTCCTGCCGAATATACTGTACTATTTTTCACTGATCATTATTTCCTTATATAAGCAAAGGATCTTTGAAGAATATAGAAAAACTGCGTCATGACTTTTCAGACAACTTAATAACATAAAGGCTTCTTATTTACACATGTTGTAAAAGTGCTTAACATTTCAGCTCAAGAAATAGGAGAAATGGATCGTGGTGGACACAGCAGGATGGCATTCCAGCTTATGTTGCTCTTTAGGAACATAGTTTTCTTAATGAACTACTTTCAGGATAGGAAGCTCCTCTTTAACAATGAAATAGCCTCCAGGAAGCCAAACTTTTCAATATCAGACAAAGAAATCACTTTGGACAATAATCAGATCAAACGAATCTCATCATCAGTAGAGGACATCCGAAGAATTGCCTGAAAATGTGGAAGAAGCCTTTCGAATGTTAAATTCTCAGATGCTCCGCTACTTATCAAGGAAGACATGGAAAGTCATACATTTGTGTATGCAACAATAAGCATATACAGGCTCACTGGATAAATAGTTAGTATATGTAAGTACTCAGTTACACTTATAAGGTGTATTTTAATTTTCAGTCCAAAGGTGCAATTTTCCCAGAAGGACTACTAATTTCGTTTTGGCATTTTACGTTGATTCGCTACAAGCGTTGTTTCACTTTTCAAATTGTTGCCACCAAATGTTAGAGCCCTGTATTATATTGAAAGAAATTAAACGAGGAAGAATCTGCATAAATGTATGTATGTTTCTCGCACTGGAATAAAACAACGGCACCTAGAGACATGAAATTTTGAATAGCGTAATCCTCCTCCGAATATGGGCATCTGGAAGCCCAAATTGGAAATCTGGAATTTGTTTTATTATCGATTTCATATTTTGTAAAACGTTTAACGAATTTTTGGTTAACAAACTCAAGGATTTCAAAGCGAGCTATGGCAACTTTCTCTAGGAAAAAAAAACATTTTTATCTCCAGCGCGTGAGACTGTATATCGGAAATTCTAAAGATATGCTCATTTAAAAATTATTTTGCTATATTGCTGTTTAACTGAATTTTATGGTTTAAGAGCGAAGAACGTGATATTTAATAAATAAAGGTAACACGTAAAATATTTAAAAAACGCCCCTTTGGACGTAATTAAAAATATGAAACCTTTCAGTTTTTTTTTTTTTAAATAACAGTTACTTTGATTTTGAAACCCTTTCCTTGCAGTTCTTGTTTTCACATACAATTCCCTACCAGAACGAGTTTTTAGAATTGCATTGAATGCAAATGACTTAGAATTTAAGGAAGTTTCAGTTTACTTCCATAGAGAGTGCTAGGAGTCTTTACAATAGCGTGCTTGCCTTCTAACTAAGCCATGCTTGAGGCTCTACGCCCAGCCGTATTATACGCACCTATTGATATTCGCCGGCTAGTTTAATTTAAGAGCCAACTACGTTAAAGCCCGAGTAGATGCTTTCTTATAAGCCTGAGAAGGGACCAACTTTTATTCTTATTTGAATGAATAAAAGGGTATTCTTAATCTTCTCGAATCTACGTCTTAGTGTTCTGAACTCAGCGATAAATCGTTATATATTTCACTGTGCTCCTCCACGTTCTATCGTAGACAAAGGGCGAGGAACACTACACAGTTTTTACTAAATATATAAACTAAAATTACAGTGACATTACTCTCTGCGCTATTCAAATCCAGGGATGCGAGGAATTCTCGGACACTCTCTAAATTCATCTGCCAGAAAAACTGTCAGGTACCAACATTTTTAGATTCTAAGATGTTTTGTAATTTTTCCACTCCTGAAATATATACTTTTACTAAATGGCTGTTTTTTTTTCACTAATAAGCTACATATTCTTCTAATTTGAAGATTTAAAAAAATATATATTTTATATACTGCGCTTAATCAATAGATGCTTAGTTAACTAAACGTAAATGCTTAGTTAACTAAACGTAAATGCTTAGTTAACTAAACGTAAATGCTTAGTTAACTAAAAGATACCGTTGCCAATCTATGAGGCGTAAACATTTGTCATTCATCGTTGCAAATTGGAAATAACGTTCCATCTTTCATGCGCGAATCATGCTAAATATAAAGAAATGAAAACATTTTCCTGCCTCGATCAGTATCAACAACGCGCATTCTTTTGAACACTGTATAAACTGAAGCGTTTTTGTTGACGATTCGTTTTTAAATAATGGCTAGAAAAGTGCTATTCTAAACTATTTTACCTTGAAAGCATGAATTGTATTGAATAATTCATTGACTGTTCAACACGAAATCTTTCTAAAACGAAATCAAGTTCAAACCAATTAATCGCAATATCGCGCTCGTTAAGATCTTTTCACTTATTTGCACAGAAACGTTCTGAGTATAAAATTTGCGAAGCGTTAAGGTATTTCTGATTTCAGTTCTATTTGTTTCTTGCAACACCCATTAAGCAATATATGTTGCTCGTGGGAGTAAAAAAAATGAAGCTTAATGTCATTTTACGACGTGTTCATGACACAACAACCTTCGCGTGCGTTCAAGTGGAGAAAATATGAGGGTGAGAATAGTTGCCAGTTTAGGTGAAGAAAAATCTGACATTTCTTCTTTTCTGACATTACTGATTCGGCATTTTAGACAAACACGAAACTAAAAAATGCGGAAGATACATTGAACCTTCACTCTTTTATTATTCTAAACAAATCAACAGTTTTGTGCTGCCACCCGGAAAAAATTAATTTTATTACATCCTTTCTAACTAACAGAGAGAGACCGAAAATTCAATACAATATTAAAGTTTCGATTTTATATTGAGAATTTAAAATTATTATAATACATGTGTAAGGGGGAAAAGTGAAATAATATGACTATTTTGAAAATGAGTATAATTCGCAGATCTATTCAAACTAATTTATTGTTACGTGCGTACGGGTTCGTTATATATTGAATGCACAAGTCGTTAAAAAGTTAACAAAAATTTATTCTTTCCACAAGAAATAAATTAAAATGCTGAAATATTTCTTCACAGATATTCGCACAATGTCACAATGTCTCAAACGTTTAGCAAAAACTCAGTTCAAAACAGATAAAATAGTTCTATCTCACAGCGAAATCGCTACAATCAATACAGCATTAAGTAAACAAACAGCAGTTCGCTTTTTACAGCTACAAGTATAACATCAACAACAACAACTACTAACTGAGATGAGGTGTTTCACCTCGGCTTTTATAAGCTTTTTAATTATCAGTAGAACAATCAGGATATTTCTAGATTTTTCTGGATGGCAACAGTAATTACGAGATATTTATTTATTAAGCATTAAATGCACGCGCTCTTTTATTTTTATTGCTATATTTTTTTTTCGACGTAGTTTTCTTTTCAAAAATCGTCTGCGTTGCGCGGGGAAATAAAAAGGAATTTTAATTACAATTCTAAATAAGTAGCCAAATAAATGTGAAATTCGTAACATTATTATATCAATGCTTTTATGCTTACGAATTATGAGTTAAATTTCTTCAGAGTTGGCCTCTCAGTAACCTCTCAATGCTTCTACGACATAACGCGTAGTTTCTATGCAGCTAAACTGCTGACAAAGCAGTGCTGAAAAGAAAGCCCTGAAAGTATTTCACGTTCATCGAAACGCTAGAAGCTTCTAATAAAAGAAAAAAGTAATTCTTTGCTTTAATATAGATTTCAGTCTTGATAACTATATAACGATCAGTTTCCTAAAATTTAATTCTTCTCAAATGACCTGAGAAATGTCTCAAAGAACCCTAGGTTTCATAATGAAACGTCAATGAGACTGCATGATAAAGAAATATATATTTAAGAATAATTAAGAAAATGTATAATAAAGAAACTGTATAAATTAGTTAAAAAACACTTCCTGTGTGATCTGTGCTGCCTGTTTTTTAGATTGGAACTTGAAAAAGATGAGAAACGTATAGCTTTTTGAAAGGAACTAAGTTTTCGATGAGTAAATCTTATTATTAAACTTTGGGAATGGCATTCCATGGTTACATTAACGAAACTTTACGGCTGGAAATATTTATCATACTGCATAGTGGTTATCATACGATCTGAAAAATGTTATTTTGGTTCTGAAATAGAGGAATGTTTCGTAGAGGAAATTATTCCAATATTCTTCCCAGAGGAAAAAATTATAAATGAAGTTCTGTGGGAATTTTTCTATTATTTTAAATAAACCCGATTTTGTATTAAACTGTACACAGTCAGTGATATAAATCTGATAAATTTTTTTAAGATAATCTTGCCTTAAATATAATTAACCCTTTAAAAATTAATTATATTTGTAATAATATATTTATAATGACGTTTTTTAAATTAATCCTGTTTTTCGATTATCATTGCATACTTGTTAAATAATTAGAACGGGTAATTTGCAATCCAGTGTATAGATTGGACATACGTTTGAAAAATTATGTTTTGAAAACTTTAATTCAGTTTAAGTAGAGAGTTTGGTGTTCTTTGGCAGTACAAACTAAATCCAAACCCCGTGTAAACATACAGCTAATTATCACTGTGTCTGAAAAGGAGGTTTAACGAAAGTTTTTATTAACTCAGAACTGGAATATAAGTATCCGTCTCGTGCTTGACGCAATTAGCCAATCACTTGTGGTGACGTAACTTAAAGTAACAGTCAGTTTCAAGATTTAAGAATAAGTAGCCAAAGGCTACACAATTAATGTAATACGAAGTTGGCTCAAACTTCTCACCGGTGTAGCAATTTAAATGTCGGCTATCGCAATGCAAAGACGAAGAATGCAATCTTATCTGAGCTAGCAGAAACCTAGTAACGTGGCCTCGAAGGCGAAAAGATGCCCTGTCTTACAATCCAAAATTCTCAGCTTAAATATTCTGAAACTAAATTTGCATTCTGATAGAAAAATGGAAAGGAGAAGTGAAACTAAAGATTTAAATCATAATAACTTGTTAGATTAACATAATGGAACCTTACATAGATAACAAAATGCTATGGAACTACGATAGGATCATAGCCTATCACAACTTCGGTGCGTCGTTTGGCGACACTGGTGCTCGTGTTGATCGGATTCCTATGATTGGAAGGCGATTAGGGAATCGATAGGTTAAGGAGGGCCACATAATGAACACCATACAGAATCTTAGTAAGCACGGGTTCCTAACGCCCGATAGGCCATACTGTTATCCTCTCGGCCATGCGGAATCGTATAGCCAGGCCACGTATCCTGAGTCAGGAACCTGGCTCTCATCTAGAGGACAACAAAAGTTTGCACGGATAGCACGATGACAAGCGCCGCTGCAGTAGTGAGACGAACGATAACACTGAACACAGGGGCTGCAACATATGGTCTTTTCAGTCGAATACTCGTACAGTATCACGATGGACATATTTGTGTGTGGAGGCACCGATGACAAAAAACATTGCAGACTGGCATTTGACATCGTCATATAGGCCCAGCATCTGACATTCTTGTATGGCGTGCCACTGGGTAGACATTCTGATCACCTCTTATTCTCATAGCTGGTAATGTGGAGAACATCCTCTTTATTTTTGACGTGTTAAGGCCCATGGTGGGTTCTATCTTCAAGGGCTGCGTCACGCCATTTTTCATTAAGATAATGTACGATCGCATAATGCCCATTTTGTGCTTATTTTTTTATACAGATGGTTTTCGACTGTTGCTCTAGCCAGCACGTTCTCCAGAGCTTAACGCCACTGAGAACTTCTGGTCGTGGACTGCTGAGAGAATGGCACGGCACCACTCACCAGCTACTACAACTTATGAACTCTGTCTTCTATTTCAAACTGCATTGAATAAAGTACTTGTATTTGACATCCGAGCTCAAATTCGACTCGATGTGAAGCCGGATTACAGCCATTATTGATCCTAGAAATGGCAGCTTCATGTTCTGAATTCTGCATTTTGTGTACGCAAATCTATTTGCAAATTTAATAATATGTTCTTCCCATTATGCTGTAAATGTACAATAAATAAAATTCTGCTATTTACCTTTCTTCCTGGTGTAACATTTTTAATAGCCTATGGTGTACATTCGGAGACAAATGATTAAATCGAGAGAAATTAGATTGGGTTAAAAATAATCGAATATTTAGAAAATCATATTATATTTCGATATTGTAATAAATATTTATTTCCTTCAGAATAAAGTAAAGTTTTATGCTGCACGACGTAATACTAAAATTCTTTCAAGATATTTCAAGAAGTTGATGCTAAAGGATGAGGGACATCAAAGGCTGCTACTAACGGAAGAGGAATTCCATACCATGCAGTGTTCTTTACCTAGACCTGGAAACTTAGATAGATTGCCCTTGTGAATTGTGCCCGAATTACATAATTTAATATAATACAATCAACTAGAATCTTTAAAAATATCAAACTGATACTTGAAATTAAAAAGAATTCCAACACAAAACCCGAGATGAACGGTGCCAGTTTCATAGAATTTGAAGACATATTAACAACCCATCTCTGCAAATTCATCGTTTAAACATTGCTATTGTTAATTTAATTTATTAAATCGTAATATATGTGAAGAACGTGAACTTAAATAGGGTCATGAGTATATTAAAAAAGAAACAACGTGGCAGTTATTGATGGCCTGCTTCAGAAATTTTATAATTCAAAAATATGGAAACGGATCTTGGAGCTGTTCGATTAGAACACAGACAAATTCCAAACTGAAAGAAGCAAATTTAAAATGGAAAGAAATTGAAATTACACTGCTAACCACCGTAAATGCAACACCCTGAAGGAAGCATGCAAATAACATGAGATTTATAACATGCATTAGCGGAGGTGAGAAATGCAAATGATCACAATTTCAGCGCAGACGCACATCATGCGTGCCAGTGGCGTCACTTCAAAGCGCTATCTAAGGCTTGGAGTTTTCGACGATTTCAAGTTCGGCAATTGTGTTTTTCTTGTGGTTTTAAAAAAAAAACGATCCATTATGCCTCGTAGTAAACAGCGATCATCGTTTGATCAAGCATCCAAGTTCGTCGGAGGAAGGATAGTAGTATTCTGAGAGTGTGGATTATCTTTCAGGAAAATCGGTAGTCGTGTTACACGAAACCAAACAACTGTAATGCGGATATTGACCTTTGGATGCGGGAGGGTACGACGGACCGACGTGTTCGATCGCATCCACCTCAGTGCGACACTTCACGTGATAACAGGAACATTGTGCGCATGGCAGTGACGGATTGCTCAATCACATCACGAACCACAGCACAGCATGTTCAGTCTGTAACGCATCATCACGTCTGCGCGTACCATTCGCCGCCGTTTACAGCAGAGTGGCCTGTCCCAAAGACGTCCATTGCTTCGTCTACCCTTGACGCAGAACCACAGACGTCTCTGCTGCCAGTGGTGCGATCAAAGAAGGATGTGGACTGTAGAATGGAATGAAATTGTCTTTATTGACAAGTCACGCATCTATCTGCAACATCACGATGGTCGGTTTCGAATCTGGAGGCACGGTGGAGAGAGGATGCTGAACAGCTGCGTTATGCACCGCCACACTGGTCCTGCACCGGGTATTATGGTATGGGGCGGTATTGGATATCACTCTCGCACTCCTCTAGCACCCATTGCCGGTACTTTAAACAGCCAGCGCTACATCTCCGAGGTGTTGGAGCCAGTTGTCCTTCCTTACCTTCAGAGCTTGCCCACAGCCATATTTCAACAGTACGCATTGTCCAAGGGTTCTTCGTCAATCGCCAGATTGAATTGCTTCCCTTGCCGGCTCGCTCTCGCCGATAGAAAACATGTGGTACATGGTTGTTGAACGATTGACTCAGATTACATCCCAAGCTGCCACACCAGATCAACTTTGGCAACGTGTGGAAGCTGCTTGGTCTGCTGTACCCCAAGAAGACATCCATAGTCTCTTTGAATCAATACCGAGGAGTGTGGCAGCGGTGATCTCCAACAATGGCGGCTACTCTGGCTGCTGATTGTAGAAGGAACCACACTTCACAGAAGTCTATCAATTTAATCATTTGATACTTGGTCAACATGTTATCTACTAAATAAACTTTGTTGTGATATCTCTTGTCTTGCTTGGTATTGCAATTTGGGTGGCCACCAGTGTGCTTGCAAAGATTTGCATTTTATACATGAATGCCTTTCTACGCACTACGCAACTAAACTAAATAAAACTCATTCACTAAACTTCGCTCAGTAAATTAACACTTGTGAGATCGGAGGCAGTTAAATCATAATTATTTCTCTTATGTTAAGCAGGCCTGAGAACAAGCCTCTTGATATGAATGTAATAGTCGATCTTTCTTTAATTAATTGATTATTTGGATTTTAAGACTAAATAAAAAATTTTTTCCAAGGAGGTTTCTTCTGTGTGTATTTTAAGCTTCATTTCACTTCATTCACTAAACACTAAATAAAATTCATACACTACTTCACTAATGCTTCGGCTATCGAATGTTTTTAGAATGTAATGATAATTGAATGTCCACCCAGTTTTGGTCAGAGAATAGCTGACACAAAAGTAATATTATGATATAAAATCGACAATGAAACTGCTGTTAGTTTTACACATTCGATTAACGAATAGAAGAATGTGTATTGGATATTCATTTGTCAAGGTGTAAGGTTTTAGTTAAACTAACAAAGTTTTATTTAAATTTAAATCTTTCTATCTCTTTTCATTTCAACTTCCCGTTAGAATAAGCGGTTACTCTATTCGACGTTCGCCTGACTAGCTAGCATTTAAATTCTAAGCCGTAGCGCTTTTACGTGATTACTTATTGAAGTAACTCTAAGTGCGTCAGTATTAGTTAAATCTTGCTACGCACCATTTAGTTTAGAGGCCAACCTCGCGTTATAGCACTGTGAGTAACGACTATTTAACTTCTATTTAGCTTTAGTTTAAATTAAATTTGATTGTTCATTTTAGACCCAAGTGAGGTCTCTATTTTCTGTATCCCTCCCGAGTTGGGAAGTGGTTGTAAATAATTGTGGTTTAATAAAAGAGAATTTTAAATCCCTTTAAAGTGCAGTTCTTCTACCACTTAATCGCAATACTCTACCACAGAACATAGCTGCATTCAGCTCCCTGTTCCAGATCAGGATTTAAGGAGTTCACGAAGATGTTTTCCAAGAATATGCACCCAACACTCAGTCCTGATAAAGGAATCTATTGAAGTTAAAATACATTTGTGTTACTTAACAGATACAAATTACTCATGACAGTGAGGCCTATATTATTGCACTAGAAACCACAAAGCAGCACTTCATCAGATTTTTAATTATACTAAAAAAATTTTTTTTAATCCGAAAGCTTTCAGATTTCATATGACTCCCAAAGGGATTTTCTTAGGGTTTTGTGTGTTAATTTTATTAATTAAATATCATGTTTTTCACACTTAAATTACATAAATTTCAGTTCAACAGTAATATTACAAAATGTTTAAAAACAGCATATCTTTAGAATTTGCCATAGTCTCGCCCGCTGGAGATAAAATTTTTTTTACGTATAGTGTTGCCATTGCTCGCTTTGAAATCGTTGAGTTTGTTAACCAAAAATACGTTAACGTTTTACGAAATATGAAACAGATAATAACACAGACTCGAAATTCAAAATCTGGGCTTCCAGGTGCCTATGTTCGGATGGAGGATTACGTTATTCAAAAGTTGATAGCTTTAGGTACCGTCGTTTCTTCACAATGCGAGAAACATATATACACTCATGCAGATTCTTCATTATTTAATTTCTTTAAACGTAATACAGAGCGATAATATTTGGTGGCAATGATTTAAAAAGTGATTCGCAGTTTATAGTAAAACGCCGTAAAATGCCGTTTTGAGACTAATAACCCTTCTGGGCTACCGCTCTTTGGGCTAATAACTGATACATCACTCAGTCTGCATCAAATTACTAACGAACCACAATATATTTAAATTTATGTTGGTCTCATAAAAAATATAGACTTTTCTATTCTGCTTTACGAATAAAGTTATTTTCGAGGCATTATCTAAAGTTTGTTAATGGATAAAATTATTTTGTAGCTGAAACAATGAAATTTGCGATTTAAATTGCATCTGAGTTTTGATGCAAACAACTGCCAAAAATATTAGAGGAATTAATTCAGAGATAACACCTTTATAGAATTTTATTAGCTTTACGTTGGAATAAAACTACAATACAATCGTGAGATCGATATTCTGGAAAACTACTAGTACATCTTGAAAAGAAATGCTGATTGCAAGCAAATGCTGATTGTAATCATTTCGCTTTGAGAACCAGGGAACTTTCTATAATTATTTTATGTTATTTCGATGAAATTATTTTTAGTTGATTCTTTTCTGCTAGAAAATTCTAAATTTGAAGATAAAAATTTGAAAGATAGTAAGCACATACAGAATATGAAAAATATTATTCATGCATTTAAACTTTCTGACCCTTAAATATTCGTGTTGACAAGAAAATATTCTAATTCGTATAACATGCTAAAATGTCTTGATTTTGTTTTTGTACATTTTCTTACAAAGTCGGTAATAAAACTGCAAAATTGCTTTTAGTTCAGCAAAACTTGCACTCGTTCTCCATTACATTCATCTTCCATTGCTCAGACGACTAAATTACTGGAAAGTTTTGGCCTCTTGAAAAAGGGTTTTTAGTTTCTGATAAAAATATTGGATATTTTAGACGCTGGACAATGCAATAGATTTTTCACTTATCTTCTATGTTACAAAGTAAGTTATTCAGCGCAGCGTACGCTAATCATTCAAAGCGTCATTCATCTGCATTTTTTAACAATATTCTACAACAAGTATCACTTTTTATCATGAGTGTCATAAACGAAGTAAGCTTGTATATGTAATACGATGACTGGAATAAGCTGCAACAGAGTGACGATGAGGTTTTGGGTTATAGTTCTGGAGAGACTTTACTGTATAGTTAGAAAGATGACAGTCTAAAGACTTGTAGACAGACTTGGCCAAATTGAATATAATTTTTTTTCGTCGATACGAACTAATTATCGAAAACATGTGTTTCGTCACCCATGATCATGGGCGCAATACGCACCTCACAGTTTTATACAGAGTACCACATTTTATATAGGGTGTCCCATAAATGTTGCGACAAACTTCTGAGGGAGGTAGGGCACATCATAAGGATTAAGAAATGCATAGGAACCGATGCCCAAAAACGTCACTGTACGCCGCCAGGGGTGCTGTACAGGAGAGTGCTAGCGGAAAGTGAAGATTGCCTCATTCTAGCTGTAGGCACCATACGAAGTGCATGGAACGCTGTACGAAATTAGAATTTGCAGGCATGCACTTAGCGTATGGAATAGCTGAGGGTAATGGACGAGCAGCTGCACGCCTTTATCGCGAACGAGACATCAACCACACCACAGTTTGCTTGCATCAAAATTTGTGCGACTACGGGACATTAAGAAGTGGCAGGACAAGTGAGGGCAGGCCACGATCGAATGGCTCGGTCATTAAGGAAGAAAGTGTTTGGCTACTATGGAAAGTAATCCAAGAACCAGTATAACGTGCCATTGCCTCTCAATTAAGAATGACTCGTATCAATGTCCAACATGTTCTGAAGTCTTTCCACGCCTTTCGTCTCCAAAGGGTTCATTTACTGCTCCCCGATGACCATTCTGAACGTATGCGTTTCGCGCAATGATTTCTGCAAGAAAGTGCCTGCAATGTTAATTTCCCAGCTTATGTGTTTATTGTTCACAGATGAAAGCCCGTTCAATAGGGTTGGCGTAATCAACCACCACAATCAGCATTTGTGGGCTGAAGAAAATCCCCACTGTGTGGGGCACCCCGCTGCACAACAACGCTTCAAAGTTAATGTGTGGGCGGGTTTGCTCGGTGGCGGCTAAGTCGGGCTACCTTTTACCATCTAGGGTGAATGCCGCGAATTATCTGATCTTTCTAGAGCAGGTTCTTCTCGGCTTGCTTCCAAATGTTCCACCAAATGTGAGGTGCAACATCCGGTTCCAATGGTGGGGTGCTCTGCTCATTTTGGACTGGATGTTCGTAGCCATTTGAACAGATCATTCCCGCATCGATGGATTGGACGTGGTGGACCAGTTTCTTGGCCCCTAAGCTTACCGGATTTATCGAGCCTTGATTTCTTTCTATGGGGAGCCATCAGAAGTGTTTCGTATCATGATCCTATTGTGTCTGAAATGGATCTCGTGACAAGACCCTGCACAGCTGCTACAATCAAAGAAACTCCCGGTGTGTTTGAACATGTTCGGCAATCAGTGGTCCGTCGGTGTCATGCATGTTGATGTCCAATGATGCAAACTTCGAGCATATGTTGTAAAATTCAAACTGCCGTACACAATTTGTATTCGTATCCAATAAATGTTTCAAATTAATCACTCTCTTGTTTCCTTTCCCATCTTCTATCTCTGCTACCACTAACCCCTGACATTTCCGGGCATGGGTTCCTATGCAATTCATAATCCTCATGATGTGTCCTACACTCGTCATAAATTTGTCGCAACATTAACGGGACACCCTGTTTAACGCCGTAGGTAGCAGCACGACAAAGCAAAAGGAGCCAAGTAGTTCACGGCAAGTGACCTGAAGCTAAAGTGCGCAATAATCCAGTATGGAAGCTCACCAAGAGAAAGTTTTAGCTTAGGTTAGAAAAATTTAGTTCTCAATATTTTGAGTTCATGTTTCGAATTAGCTACGTCATCAGCGTTACGCAAGCCATGCGACTTAGATTAATATAGAAATGGTACAGTTTATAAAAGTTATTACAAATTTTAGAATACAGCAAGGAAATACCCAAATTAAAAATAACTAATTAAGAGACTATTACTAAATTAAATTATAAAGCTGATTTACATATTTTTATCTTATATATTCCATATTTTTTATCTTACGTATATATAAAACCAAATGAGATGAATGTTACAGAGGGAACTAAATAAAAAGATCCAAATGAACTGATAACACCAATGAACATATCACTTTCAATATCATAAGTCGATTGCAAAATTTCTATTTCTTGTGTACACTATGTTCTGTATTCAAAATTAAAAATTATGGTTATGATGAAATTTTGTAATTTTATACGATTTGCACGATTCTAAAGCTTTAATTTTGTACGAATGATAATGCTACAGCTTTCAAATGTCCGCGGGAAGATTATGCCACTTAAGCGAAAATTCCAGCTGTTGAATTTGGCTTGTAGAGAAAGTTAATACAGGGTGTTTATAAAGTCCCGGACCCATTTTCATGTTTAATAACTCCTAAAATAATAAAGATAGATTAAAATTAATAACATAAATGGTTAGATAGACTCAAAAAGTTTCACGACCCTTGTCAATGAACTTCCACGTGTGCCCCCTTCGTCGCACGGAGAATATCGAGTCGATATTCAATTTCACGCCAGGTCCCGGCAAGAATGTCGGCATCCACAGAGGCTATTGCGGTTGTCATTCTGGCTTTTAGGCCATCCATGTTCGACACTTTCCTCTTGTAAACGTTGTCCTTTACAAATCCCCAAAGGAAAAAGTCCAGCGGCGTTATATCAGGGGATCTGGCTGGCCAAAGAATTGGACCTCCTCGCCCAATCCATCTTCCTGTAAAATGGTCATTCAAAGAACTACGAACGATGGTACCCCAATGAGGTGGTGCATTATCTTGTTGCAAAATGACATGTGGCTGCAGCTCTTCTAGTTGTGTAAATACAAAGTTTTCCAACATGTCTAAGAATACGACTGATGAGACAGTCTTTTCTGTAAAAAAGAAAGGCCCAATGACTCGGTCATGCATTAGTCCACACCACACATTAACCTTTGGGGAATCCCTTTGTGCCTCACGGTATAGTTGCCAAACAATAGTTGCCAAGAACAAGAGAGAGAAAAATGCAATTAATAATCAGGCGATATTTAGAAAAGTACAGATATTTAGACTGGAAAATGAAATTGTCTGAAATTAACCACTCGCGCAGACGATACTTACAAAAGTAAAGATATTCAAACTTGAAAAGGAAAATATATAAGTTATTTCATCAATAAATGCCATAAGTTTGTTTATATCTTCATTATTTTATGAGTTATTAAACATCAAAATGGGTCCTGGACTTTATAAACACGCTGTATATTCACTAGAAAAGAAATCTACGAAACGGCTTTGAAAGTTGCAGTTCTTGATATAATGCAAACGTAATTAGAGCATCTCTCTATCATTTGGCTCAATATCATATTCTGAATGAAGGACAATGATAAACAAATAAATAAGGAATAAAAGATTTTCAGCAAAGAAGTTTAGGTTTCTTTGATTAGAAACAGATGCCTGTCATGAAGTAATCATCTTATTCACCAGATTATTTCTCTTTGACCCCACTGTTCTCTGTTATCATAGCATTTCGAAAGGGTTAATGTTTTGAAACTAATCAAGCTGTCCAGAACGACACCGTGGCCAGTTTGTGACAGATAACAAAAGCATGCTTTCACGTTAGAAATGTTGGAACGAGTGTGCATACCCGGACGGACGTTAATTTGAAGCTATTTAGGTAATATTTTTTTTATAATTCTAACAAAAATTCCTTGTAAACATTTTACGGGAACTTTTCGAAGTAGAGGTATACTTCTTAATATTAATATTTTCTACTAATAATTTTAAATTTTCAGAAAGATAATTCAGAGAAAACGCCGAAACATTTAAAATTAATATTCGTTTAGAGTCGAGGTTTCTTTATTCGATCATAAAAATTTGGTTTCATAAGCTGAGAACAGTAGCTATGATTTTTGTCAAAGAAGAGAAGTATTTGTATGTTTTGTATATGTTTTAGTTAATTGATTAATTTTTTCTATTTTTGAAAAAATTAATATTAATGTTTTTTTAAAGTTAATAAGACTGTTATATGAAGTTTTCAGATTGCAAGTTTTATTCTGGAACGGGGAATACAAGTTTTATTTTATTTTCATTCATATTACGCGTTAGAGAGAGAGCTTACTTGCTAATGTGCATATATTTGATTCTAAAAATTAATAGAATAATGTAGCTACCTCCTAAAACCTAACACTCTTGTGAGTTTCGGTGTCATACATAAGTAAAACTTCACATAAAATTCACCGCAGTATTTTAAAACGAAATATCAAACTCTAAAGCCTAATTTTACAGCTAAATAATTTTTTTTATCTTTTTAGCTCAAAGGGCATTAGCCCAGAAGGGTTATTATTTTCGTTTTGTCATTTTGCGATGAAAACTTTAAATGTCCGTTTCACTTTCCAAATTGCTGCCACCAGATATTATCGCCTTGCGTTATATTTATATATCTTTCGACCTGACTTTTGCATGATTATAATTTAGCTATGGAAAGTAGTTTAATTTAATGTTGACATACTAAAAGAAGTGTAACATGACATTAATGTTTTTTTTTAATTTTTCCCGTTTCCTGGAAATCTTCTGGCCCAATATGTCCCAATCGTATTATCAAATGGGACTGTATGTCCCAATCGTCTAGGATATTGTGATAGTAACCTTGTACTGCATATGAATAAACAATAAAGTTAAATGAAATGTACCGAATATTTTATTCTTACAGTGCACGTTAAGAATGATATGGCGTAAAACAGTCTTTATATAAATTTGTTCCCTAATTCCTTAAAAACACTGAAACTTAACTTTAAAAGTGGGTTTTATTTACCCAATAGGGAGTGAAATCCGTGCGTGCACATTAGGACTAAAAGGGTTAAAGAAATTAAATAATGAAGACTCTACATAAATGTATGTATGGTTCTCTCATTATGCTAAAACGACGGTACCTAGAGCCATCAAATCTTGAATAACGTACGTTTCCACCCGAATATGGTCATCTGGAAACGCAAATATGGAATTTTGAATTTTTTTATTATCTATTTTATATTTTGTAAAATTTTAACGAATTTTTGATTAACAAACTCAACGATTTCAAAGCGAGTAACCGCAACACTGTACTGAAAAAAAAAGAATTATCTTCAGCGAGCGAGACAGTGTATCGGAAATTCTAAAGATACACTCATTTTAAAATTATGTTGCGACATTGCTGTTGAATTTAATTTTATGGTTTATGTACGAAGAACATACTATTTAGTACATTAATGTAGCACATAAAACATTAAATAAACGCCCTTTTGGGCGTAATGTAAAATCCGGAAGCTTTCAGATTTTTTGTTGTTTTAATTTTTTGGGTGGCCTTAAAAGCCGCTTTTGCAAAGAAATCGAAAATAATTCTTTGCATCAAATAGCTTCAAGCATATACAAAATTTCTACTATTTGTTGTGTTCGTGTATTTACTTGTTAAATACAAATGTTTGATAACAAATCTGGCACAAAAGCCAAGCATTACTTTTAAGAAATTAGCTGTAAGGGATAGATAAGAAAACGATAAAATCACGTTTTAGTACGCAGTAAACCGCGTGTTTACTAACTAAAAATTTCTCAACTCTTTGTTAATACAAGTTCTTTTTACTCAGAGAGGAAGTACTGTGCCATTTATTTCGGTCAAGGAATTAAGAACTTTTTTTTAATCTCAGTGTGCTTAAAATTATCAAATTAATTATCCTGGTGGTATCAAATTAATTATCTTAGGTTACGTTGTTTGCATTATGAAAAAGCATTGTTCATTTAGCGCCGCTCATGTATAGGTTCTTTATAAAAACAATTCGCTCGTAACCAGTGAGACATAGAAAAAACGCAAAAATTCACGTGCAGCCAGAATAAAATTTGACTATTATGAAGAACAATTTTCAAATTCTTATTAACTTAAAGAAAAATGTGATTTTAAGTAAAAACCTAAGTTTGAACATAAAATGGTTAAGTTTTGATTTGGGTCAGGAAACATTCGACTGGACATATTAAAGATAAAAGTCCAGATACTTGATAATCTCATTAAAATTTCGCAGATTTTATTGAACTGCTTTGGCATAAAGTTTGGCTGCTTTTCCTCCCAAACATCGCTTGTACAATTTATAAAAAAACTGATGTGCGTACCACATGACTTCCTTCTACAGAACACTAAATTATACGCATTTTTTCCTGCATTTCATTTAAACTTGTTGAATTCAATTAAATCTACTTCGACGATAGCGAATAAACCACAATAGAATGAATGCACTCTTTCCAATCCAATTCACATTCATTCATAACCAGGATAATCCGGCACTTAAGAGCGTTACGTCTCATTCATTTTTATAAATCAGAATGCACAAAAATTATATCATCTGAAGAATTATCTAATCATTGGCACATGTTCTATTCAAATACTATGATAAATCTAAAACGTTGCATAAAAGAAATTAAACAAATAAAAAAGAAACAGTTTTTCACAAACGATTCAGCGCTGCATACCTAATGCGCATGCGCTAGTTGTAAACATTCTCCTCTGTCCTATATAGACTGGCGACAATATTTGCTGTTAATAAGAAACACTTATTTCCTCGAATTTCATTACAAATATAGTTCTCATTCAATTAATTCAGTTCTGACTTCGCAGCAAGGCAAAAACACATAAAAACTCTCAAACTATTTTCATTAAAAATTGAAAAATATAGAAAAACATAAAACACCAAATACAGTTAAAACAATTTTAAAAAATTGCAATTAAAATTACAGTTTCTGCGCAAAAACAAGCAATTCGGCCAGTAGGCTAGAAGGCGGATTTTCCGGTACAAAAAACTGAAAGTTTCTTTTTGGTTCCACTCGGCAAAAAGACACTGAAGGTGCAGAAAGAATTTAATTCAAGCTTCTGCTAAGTTTCAAATGTAAACAAATATGGCTGGCATGGTAAAAAAAACTATGCTTAGCCGCACTTAAATACTTTTCAATTGTTGATAATTCTATAATTATTGTATGCAGTTTAACTACAGGCATAAAATTGTAACCGAAAAATAAGCACAATTCAATCATTTCTAAAGCAAAAAATGTACAATTTACCAACATATAAGAATAAATGCAATGCACAACTGCATATTATTGCAGTCCTATATACAAAATTGCAACGTTCTGAGACTACTCGATTTTGAGTTATGCGCGATACATACGAACGTACATACAGACATCAAGAAAAAAAAATCTCTTTTGAATCCATTTTAAATCAGTTTTATAATTCGTTTAGAGAAACAGAGTCCTTTATTCTGTCCTTAAATACAGATGTCATGCAAAAACATCGTTAAATTGCATTCGAGAAGGGTCAAAATGGATATTTTCGTTGAAATATGGTACCCGGAATTTTTCGTGATTACAATACTCGCTTTACTTCGTGCAAGGAAGTAAAAACGCGATAGTATGCGAAATAATAATAGTTAAAAAGAATTCAAGAAATTTCGCCAGCATAATTTAATTATTAATTAATATTGATAAGACTTGCTATCCAATGCCAAAAGGTTGTAGACATTTGTAAAAGATGATTTAACATGAATATTTCACTAAGAAATTTATTCAGTTCTTTAATAACAGTATTGTTAGCTCTAGAAAGTTTATTACTTTATTATTTAACTAGCCGCTGCGCGGCCAGCCTTCGTCTGGCTTTTAAGTGTACCGGGAAAATGCCTAGAGAGAACACCAAACATTAAATTTGAAAACTGCACAGAATTTTACTCTGCAAAACAATTTTATCGAAAAAGAAACAAACAACAACGGAAAAAAAATTCAGTTAAAAATGCATTACATATAAAAAGCATACAATGAAATTAGCAATATCCCTTAATACAAATATTACTTATCTTAATAAATAAATTAAATAACTTCCCTTTGCAAAATCTTAAGAACTCAAATGGTATAAACAGATTAAGAACTTAAACAGATTAAAAAATATCATGCAAAACTTTTTTATAATTAAAATTATATATAATTAAAACATAATATAAAATATTACAATGAAATAAGCAATATCCCTTGATACAAATGTTAATTATCCTAATAAAGTAATTAAACAATTTACCGTTGCAAAAAGAAACAACTTTTTAATTTCTTAAACTTTTCGGTCTCTTAAAAACAGTAACGCAAGAAATACGATGAAAAATTGTTGCCAAACCGAAATTTTTAAAAGAATGAAACTATTCAAAATGATGCAATTTCATCAAAAATCTATCAACAACAATAAGAAAGGAAAATTGTTGCCAAAACTACATTTTAAAATATCTGGGATGTGAGAAGTGTATTCGGAAGCTTCATTTAAAAAATTTTAAAAAAATACAAAATATTATTATTTTTCCAAAATTCTTTTTTTAAAAGGAGTCGAAAGGATTAAAGTTCAACGTGTCCAAAACTCAAAGGAAAATAAACGGCACATTTTTTAAAATAAGTTTTTTTAAAAAAATTCCGCTGAAAAGGTGTTAAGCGCACCTTCCTAAATAAATTCGTATTGAATCGATTTATTGAAATACGAAATTTATTTTAAGTTCGTAAAATAGCTAAGTGTCTACGCTTCCCGACAATGTAAAAATGAAATTTATGGAGTGAAATCTCGTTTTACTGTAGCCCATTATGTCTCAAAATGACGCGATTTGGTCACAAAACATAAAATAAAAAAAATTCGAATTCGAATTTCGAAAAAATCGCTTCGAGGTGCACTGGCTCTTGTGTAGATACACCTATGTACCAAATTTCGTGGCCCTGGGTCTATTAGCTTACTCGCAACACGAACGAAAGACACACACACACACACACACACAGACTCTTTGTTTTATTATATGTAGAGATTGGTAACTATAATTTAATTTGTAACTAAGTATAAGATTCAGAAGCTGGGCAAAATCCATTTTATTGAATTTAGCTTTTTATACTGTGAGCTAGGAATCTGTTTTAATTATAATCAAATGTGATTTTTGTTTGCTGTTTAACCAGCGAAAATTTGACTGTATTTAGAGCCAAACGATACAGCAAACCAAAAGCCATAATCAGAAAAATAAATAAGAATAATGATAGCTAAGAATTGTGAAATAGTTTTTTTCCATGCGAAATTGTTTCTATTTTGGGTGAACTCGAAACATTTCAGATATTTCTTTATCTATGTTAAGTGCGCTTATGTAATATTCACCATGCGAAGACATTTGCTACTTACATCATTGCTTTCGTAATTAAATTTTTTAAATTGTCAGTTAATCGGAACGAATGAAGCAACAAGTAAAAGAGACAAAGAAAAATAAGTAATAAATGATATTTTAAATTAATATAAATAAGTTCGGTTTTTTTATTTTAACTCAGCGTTAATTATATATTTAAGATGCTAAAAAAATTACAAATAATTTTCCTTAATTTTGAATAATGATAAATGTATTTTACATTACATTATAATCCTTGAAAAGGATGTTTGATAATATTTACATATCTTAGAACCGTTGGCCTCATTTTCTTTTACGAGAACTTAAATAAAAAAATCTGATGTGTACACCACATGACTTCCTTGTACGAAATATTAAATTATAAGCACTTTTTCTTGCATTTCATTTAACCTTATTGGATTGAATTAAATCTACTTCGTCGATAGCCCATAAACCACAATAGAATAAATGCACGCTTTTAAAACTCACTATATTTGTTTACCATAGCGACACTCTGGCGCTAGGTTCACTAAACAGTGTTACATCTCATTCCTTTTGTAACTCAGAATACACAAAAATTATATCATCTGAAAAATTAGCTAATCGTTGCCACATGTTCTATTCAAATACTAAAATAAATCTAAAACACTGTATAAAAGAAATTAAACAAAAAAAAAAGTTTTTCCCAAACGATATAGTATTTCTCATTCAATTAATTCAGTTCTCACTTCGCTACAGGGCAAAAGTACATAAATACTCAAAATATCTGTATTAAAAATTACGAAGTAAATCTTAAACTCTTATTTCTTCGAATAAATTCCAGAATGGATTAAGCATGATTTAATTCGGAATAATAAAAGAAGGCGTTATCTTTGTTGTTATGAAGCTTAATTTCTCTAGATTGGCAACAAATCCACTATTCTGCTAAGTTTCAAATGTTAACAAATATGACTTCTACGGTAAAAATAATAAAGCTCAGCCACACTTGAACAACTTTTACATTTTTGTTAATTCTACAAATTTTTGATAATTCTACAAATATTGCATGCAGATTTAGTAAAGGCATAAAAACATTAACCGTAAGATAAGAACAAAATAATTCAGTCCTTTTTAAAGCAAAAATGCGCAATTTACCAACATATAAGAATACAAAAACTGAGCTTACTGAGCCGAGCAATAGAAGTGGGTATATATATGTACATATTTGGTGCGGCCGATTGCTACCAGAAAGCGAGGTGCACATCTACATATTATAGCAGTCCTAAATACAAAATTTCAACGCTCTGAGGCTACTCGTTTTTGGTTATACGAGATACACACGTACGTGCATAATTAGTACGTTCTAAGTTTAGCTATATTATGTCTATAATTTTTCTGTTCAATATTTTTATATATCATTATTCTCCCAAACGCAAAAGCTTCTCTTTTCTAAAACAACAAACTATGACATCAAATCTATATATTTCAAAGATTTTAGAGTCTTAGTTTAACGAATAAAAATTTTAAAAACAGAAAAAAAAATCCCACAGCAATCAGACACTGTTTCAGGATACATACACATGTACTGAAAATAGCAATTTTAGCTCATTCACCCGTAATGTTCGGAAATAAAAAAGCATTTTTCAGCAGCTCAGCGTGACCACATAATATACCAGGAAAATTACATATCCGATGAATTTTTTGCTTCGTTCTTTTCTTAGATTCCGTGTACGAGATTTGTCGATGGTGACCATCTCGTCAATATTGAATGTTTTCAGCTTGTCTGCCGATACGCTCATTTCACCGGACGTATCTATTTTGAGCAGTTTCGAAGCCATAATATTTGTCGGCCAGGAAGAACTGCCTAGTTTCAGAACGTTTTATGCAAAGGAAAGTATTTGTACCTTTGTCAGTGATAAGATATCTAAGTAAAGATAGAACTCACATGCTAAATACTTTTCTGTTCTAGAATTCAGAACTGGTGTTGTGGTATGTAGACTGCGAAAATTTTTTTTTTTTAATCTGAAAGGTTTCAGATTTTAAATTACGTCCAAAGGGGCGTTTTTTGACCATTTTGTATGTTACGTTTATTTATTAAATATCATATTCTTCGTACTCATAAAACTCAGTTCAAGAGCAATATCGTAAAATAATTTTTAAATGAGTCTATATTTGAGATTTCCAATACACAGTTCCTCGAGCTGGAAATAAAAAAGGTTTTTTTTTCCGTAGAGTGTTGCCATAGCTCGCTCTTAAATCGTTTGAGTTTGCACATCAAAAATTCGTTAAAGTTTTACAAAATATGAAGTAGAACAAACTCCAAATTTCGGCTTCCAGATGCGCATATTCGGGTGGAAACGTACGTTATTCAAAATTGGATCGATTTAGGTGCCGCTGTTTTATCCCATTTGGAGAAATATACATACATTTATGCAGATTCTTCATTATTTAATTTCTTTAAATATAATACAGAGCTGCAATATTTTGTGGCAACAGTTTGAAAAATGATTCAGACTTTTAATGTTTCCCTCGCAAAACGAAAACAATAGTCCTTTAGGGACAAAGTCCCTTTGGACAAAAAAAAAAACATTTCTATTTGTCTCGTTCTACTGGGCCCATTGACGAAATTTATCTTGCGTTTTATTTATATATAGCCATTATTCTAACATAGGTATTTTGACACAAAATCGGACTTTTTCTGAAATAAAATGGCAGTTCTTTCCCATATTCCGATTTTACGACTCAAATTATGCCAAACTGCCAACTACTGTAAAAATCGCACGAGTAGTTTTTAAAAAATTAGCTCTCAAAATTTTAGCTCCTCAATGTTAATTGAATGTGGTACATATTTACTAATATCTCTTTTTTTTTAACTTACTTGATTCCATCTTCCACAGTTCAAAATTTAGGCTTAATCCAAATGTAATTCGCACATTTTTTATGATTTAATTTAAAATTTGTATTTTTAAATATTTTTTATAAACTTCTCAAAAACATTTTACATTATAACCTATAAAATTTTTAACATCCTCTGAAAGTATATGTATTTCTAGGCACACCTACAAAAAAGTAGAGTTTTTTATTCAAAATTTTCTAAGATATACATGAAATTACGTATTGGCGCGTTTCGAAATTTGGTATCTTTCTTTTTGAGCTATAATAACGTTAAATGTGTGCATCTGGAAGCCGAAATTTGGAATTAGTTCTATTTCATATTTTGTAAAACTTTAACGAATTTTTGATGTGCAAACTCAAACGATTTAAGAGCGAGCTATGGCAACACTCTACGGGAAAAAACCTTTTTTATTTCCAGCTCGAGGAACTGTATTTGTGTGTATTGGAAATTCTAAAGATAGACTCATTTTAAAATTATTTTACGATATTGCTCTTGAAATGAATTTTATGGTTTAAGTGCGAAGAATATGATATTTAATAAATAAAGGTAACATACAAAATGTTAAAAAAACGCCCCTTTGGACGTAATTTAAAATCTGAAACCTTTCAGATTAAAAAAAAATTTTTTTTTCGCAGTGTACATACCACAACACCAGTTCCGAATTCTAGAACAGAAAAGTATTTGGCATGTGAGTTCTATCTTTACTTTGCTAAAATAATTTTAAAGTACGAAAGATGACTTTTTTCCCGCTCGTCTGCAATGTAAAAAAAGGAAGGAAAATTAGGTTGCTATAAATTAAGAGACTCGCCAAGTGAATTATTCTTGCCGCAAACTGGAAAAAATACGCCAAGATAAATTTTTTAATTTCTCCGTAAATTTAGCACCATATTTTACAAAATTTAATATTTAGCCATAATTTGAGTCGTAGAATCGAAATACGGAAAAGAATTGGCATGTCATTTCAGAAAAAGTCCGATTTTCTGTCAAAATACCTATGTTAGACTCATGCTATATATAAATCTAATACATAACCTAAATCGCGCTTTGGAGACATGAAAAAAGGCAATTTGAATTTCGCGAATCGGTCCAGTAGAACAGGAGATATAGAACTGTTTCATTTGTTTTTCCGCAGTGTACATATGAATTATATTCATAACAGTATATATATATATATATTATTTAAAGTACATAATGGTGTGAATTTCTCTCATCATATATGATTTATTTCTGGATGCGAGAAGACACCCATTAACTTTTTAATCATGGCCGGAATAGAGATAAACATGGCAGACAAACAGAGTGCTTATCAGAAGACTAGAACTTCGTAAATTAGCTTAATAACCACAACATTACTTTTTTTTTCCTGCGTATAATTTCTTAGAAATAGCTTATGACATCTCTTCCTGTTTATACAGCACTGAGAATTTTAAGTACTCGTATTACATCTTTAAACAATAGAGGAAAGCAGCAAAATGATTATTAACAGTTTTGCTAACCGAAAACAGAGAAGTTTTGACTGGGTATTCAGCAGCAGGGTATTTATAAACTTGACTGCTTTGTTCCAGCTTTGAATGGTTATTAAGCAACATATCTATAGCCTTGCGGATTACTGCAGAGAAGCCAGTAATGTAAGTGAGGCAGTACGGATTTTTGAAGGGGACATAATCAAATTAAAGTTAGGGATTAAAAGGACTACTGCTAAATTTAGTAATTTTGAGTTTCGTACTGTTTTATCTTAATTCACATATATGTATATGTAAATGATGCGTATGTAATATATGTATATGCAAATTAAGACAAAACTATATATATTTTAAGGCCCATGAAAAAAAAATGTAATGTTATGGCTACAAAGCTAGTTGTGCTTTCTGAAATTCAAGTCATCTGATACGCAATCTATATGGCTGCCATGTTTATCAGTATTTCGGCCATGACTAAGAAGTTGTAAAGTCATTAGGATTTTTTGAAGTAGGAGATGTGACAAATGAGCATTGTCCTCGCCGAGACTCGAACCTGGATCGAGTACGCGCCGAGTGGGTTAACCGCTCCACCCCGAAGGCATGCAGAAAGGAGGGAGGAAATACCTTATATACTCCTCCTTTCATAGGGCGATTGGGGATTAGGGGACACAATCGCCAAATCCTGTTGGAGAAGAATCATCATCCACCACCTTTTTGCGTCACTGTAGAGTCATTAGGGATTTTTGAAGCATAACATGTGAAAAATGAGCAATGCCGTCCCCGAGACTCGAACCTGGACTTCTCGAATACGCGCCGAATGTGCTAACCGTTGCACCACAAAGGCATGCAGAAGGAAGGGAGAAAATAATAAAACGAATAATAAATTAACATAATTAACCCATTAACTTATAAAGTTAATGGCTTAATTATGTTAATTTAACTTATAAATTATTAAATTTAACTTATAAAGTAACTTATTAACTATTATTTTAGTTATAAAGTAAGTGTTAATATTACTTATAAAGGCACCCATTAACTTATAAAGTAAATGGGTGTCTTTTCTCAACCAAAACTAAATCCTTTTACATGTGTATGCGCAAAACGTATATGTATATACATATATGCACAAACAGATATACATATATATATATATATATATATATATATATTAATAATTAGTTTCAAGCGTATTATCTCCTAGGAAATGATAAGAAAATACTAATCTAATAAGGAACTTTTAAAGTGAAATACTGATCAAATGGAGGTTTTTAAAATTTTAAAACTTATTAAAGGTGTATAAATTGTAATTAAATTCAATGAAAAATTAAAATATCAACAATAAAAATATTTACAAGAAAAATTACTGCCGATTCCATAGAAGATCCTGACTTACTAAGGGGGATTCGTCTCTTTACATAAAATCACCAACAGTTCAATTCAATCACGTTTCATTTCTCTCGCATATTTGAATAAATGTCCCAGGCCAAAATCCCGCGTATTTAACGTAGAAATTCAGAGTAATATAATTTAGAATTTAAATCTTTGATTTTCAATAAATGCGAAAGAAATTCGCCGACGCGATAAAAGATGATAAATATAGTATACTACTGAACAATATATTAAATTTAAAATAAGAATAAAGAGTTACTAAACTGAGTAGAAGTATTAAAGAAAACATATAATACAACTAAAATACATTTTAAATACATACATACATATACACTGGTGTGCAAAAATTAAGGACGAGACGGTTTTTTCAATATAACTTTGTACAAAAGCTTTCCAAATCAACACATTTAATACCGTAAGATCCCCAATACGTAAGGACATGAGTAATTTAAGCAACACTTACTAAAAGAGAAATCAGAGGGATAAAAAGAAGCTTTATTGAAAAAGTAGCATGGAGCGCAATGCGACTGAAGGCCGAAACATCCCTGTGATGGGTGTCCAGCAAGAAACATCCGGTCTTTAATAGGGTATATGATCTCCCCTGACTGCTAGGCAGGTTTCACATCATTTGTGCATGCTGGATATGTGGTTGTGAATGAGCTGTTGAGACACTGCTGCTCGTTCCTCTTGTAGCACCAATCGCAGTTTCGGAATCGTTACTGGCGATAAGTTACGTGCTGCCACGGGTCTCCCTAGTAAGTTCCGTACATGCTTGACGGGATTTAGATCCAGAGACCTTGCCGACCAATCCATGTGTTCAATATCTTCACTCTCCAACAGCTCTTCGACAGTAACTGTGCGATGAGGTGGAGCGTTGTCGTCCATGAAGAGGAACTGAGGACCCATAGCCCTTGTGAAAAGACGCATGTAAGGAAGAAGAACCTCGTTACA
>KK122387.1:416086-474742 GCA_000611955.2 Stegodyphus mimosarum
ATCTTACACCGACAACATGCTTTATACTACTCAGACACTCCCCCATTACGTCTACCTGCATATCTGCGCATGTGCTACCGTACATCACCTTACTTAATCTCCTGATTGGTCTTTCTGTCCGCTCTGCCTCTTCGTTCAGCTGATATGCTAATTTTTCGACTTCGTCTTTAATTTTTGCACACCAGTGTATATATATATATATATATATATAATCAAAAAATCAGAACGCAGAAGAATAAAATTGCATTTTCAAAATTTTCATTGCAAAATTATAATATCAAAACCATAAATAAGCTTTTTTAAGCTAAAAAAAGCTTTAAAAAAAATCAAGCAGACAGGATCCAAAAAGAAAAGAAAACATGCAAACATAAGCAAGCTATCACATGAAAAAAAATAATAACATATGAAATTTTGATACCAAAAACGTAAAACAAAAATAAAATAATGAAAAGAAGATTTAGTTTTTAAATGTGTAACAATGAAGCAACAACTGCTTTGAAATGAAAAAATTAGTTTTACATGTACAGTAGCATAAGCTTGGTGTTAAGCCTAACATGTGCTAGGTAATGAGATAAATTTAAGAACTAATTTTAAACTGATTGACAATGTAAAAATAATTCGAAAAAACTTCTAAGATAACATGAAACATGGTATAGTGAAAATGAAGAATTTTTAAAAGGGAAAAAACGTCAAATTACCTGTGTTGTAAATTAGAATTTCAACTATAGGTCACATGCTTCCCGCCAAAAAAGCTCATGTGATGTTTTAGTTCGCTTCGCTTCGATGAACCAACAAACGAACAAAAACATACAGCGGTTTTCAAAAATGTTCGTACACTTTAAGAATTCCGTAAAAAAAAAAAAACGTTGTAGTCCGGAACTGATTTCGAATATAAAGCCCAAAACTTTTCATATGATGTCCATATTTTAATACTGACTTATTTTCTTTTTAGTCCAAAGAGGTTTTGTCCCTGAAGGACTATTGTTTCCGTTTTGCGATTTTGCATCGGAAACATTAAAAGTCTGAATCACTTTTCAAATTGTTGCCACAAAATATTGCGGCCCTGTATTATATTTAAAGAAATTAAATAATGAAGAATCAGCATAAATGTATATATACTTCTCAAAATGTGGTAAAGCAACGGTACCTAGAGCCATCCGATTTTGAATAACGTATGTTTCCACTCGAATATGCGCACCTGGTAGCCCGAATTTGGAATTTGTTTTATTATCTATTTCATATTTTGTAAAACTTTAACGATTTTCGATGAACAAACTCAAAAGATTTAAAAGCGAACAATGGCAACACTCTACGGGAAAAAAAACTTTTTTATTTTCAGCTCGCAGAACTGTATCGGAAATTCTAAAGATAGACTCATTTAAAAATTATTTTGCGATATTGCTCTTGAACTTAACGTTATGGTTTAAGTGTGAAGAACATGATATTTAATAAATAAAGGTAACACACGAAACGTTAAAAAAAGCCCCTTTGAGCGTAATTTAAAATCTGAAATTTTTCCGATTTTTAGTCCAAAGGGGCTTTGTCCCTGAAGGACTATTGTTTCCGTTTTGCAATTTTGCGTCGGAAACATTAAAAGTCTGTATCACTTTTCAAACTGTTGCCACAAAATATTGCAGCCCTGTATTATATTTAAAGAAATTAAATAATGAAGAATGTGCATAAATGTATGTATGTTTTTCATTGTGATAAAACGACGGTACCTAAAGCCATCGAATTTTGAATGCCGTAATCCTGCTGCGAATATAGGCATCGGGAAGCCAAATTTGAAATTTGGAATTTGTTTTATTAACGACTAGCCGCTGCGCGGCCAGCCTTCGTCTGGCTTTTAAGTGTACCAGAAAAATGCCTGAAGAGAACACCAAACATTAAATTTGAAAACTGCACAGAATTTTACTCTGCAGAACAATTTTATCGAAAAAGAAACAAACAACAACGGAAAAAAATTCAGTTAAAAATGCATTACATATAAAAAGCATACAACGAAATAAGCAATATCCCTTAATACAAATATTAATTATCCTAATAAATAAATTAACCAACTTCCCTTTGCAAAATCTTAAGAACTCAAATGGTATAAACAGATTAAGAACTTAAACAGATTAAAAAATATCATGCAAAACTTTTTTATAATTAAAATTATATATAATTAAAACATAATATTACAATGAAATAAGCAATATCCCTTGATACAAATGTTAATTATCCTAATAAAGTAATTAAACAATTTACCGTTGCAAAAAGAAACAACTTTTTAATTTCTTAAACTTTTCAGTCTCTTAAAAACAGTAACATAAGAAATACGATGAAAAATTGTTGCCAAACCGAAATTTTTAAAAGAATGAAACTATTCAAAATGATGCAATTTCATCAAAAATCTATCAACAACAATAAGAAAGGAAAATTGTTGCCAAAACTACATTTTAAAATATCTGAGATGTGAGAAGTGTATTCGGAAGCTTCATTTAAAAAATTTTAAAAAAATACAAAATATTATTATTTTTCCAAAATTCTTTTTTTAAAAGGAGTCGAAAGGATTAAAGTTCAACGTGTCCAAAAATCAAAGGAAAATAAACAGCACATTTTTTAAAATAAGTTTTTTTTAAAAAAATTCCGCCGAAAAGGTGTTAAGCTCACCTTCCTAAATAAATTCGTATTGAATCGATTTATTGAAATACGAAATTTATTTTAAGTTCGTAAAATAGCTAAGTGTCTACGCTTCCCGACGATGTAAAAATGAAATTTATAGAGTGAAATCTCGTTTTACTGTAGCCCATTATGTCTCAAAATGACGCGATTTGGTCCTAAAACATAAAATAAAAAAAATTCGATTTCGAATTTCGAAAAAATCGCTTTGAGGTGCACTGGCTCTTTTGTAGATACACCTATGTGCCAAATTTCGTGGCCGTGGGTGTATTAGCTTACTCGCAACACGAACGAAAGACACACACACAGACTCTTTGTTTTATTATATGTAGAGATTTCATATTTTGTAAAACTTAAACGAATTTTTGATTAACAAACTCAAGGATTTCAAAGCCGGCAATGGCAACGTTGTACAGAGAAAAACATTTTTATCTGCAGCGCGTGAGACTGTGTGTAGGAAATTCTAAAGATATGCTTAGTTTAAAATTATTTTGCGATATTGTTCTTTAACTGAATTTTATGGTTTAAATGCGAAGAACATGATATTCAATAAATAAAAGTAACATACAAAATGTTTAAAAAACGCCTCTTTAAACGTAATTTAAAATCTAAAACCTTTGAAATTTTTTTTTTCCTAAAATTAAAAATCTAAAGAGGCATTTGTAAAACAAGCCGCAAACGTAATCATATACCGAAACAGTTTCGTAAATGAAATTAAAATCTGCCCCTTTTTTTTAATTTTTGCATTTTAGTGACGCTTTAAAAAATCGTTTGGTTTTTATTCTTTGCTTGCTTACTACGTCATATATTATTCATTATTTAAAAATGGCTCTTAGTTGTAAGGAAACAACAACCAGCATTCGGAAACTGATAATTGTTCATTATAAAGGTGAAAAATGGATCTGGGATATCGCTAAACTAGTATATTTATCTCATTCTACTGTGCAGTATGTGACGAAATGGATAGAAAGTAAAGTAGCAAAAGCTCGCCCGGCAAAGTTAACTCAACATGATCAGATATTTACACCATTTTCTGTGAAAAATTCTCATTTGAAGTGCTGTAAAGATTTCTACAGAATTTACTGAACACTTTTCTACTTTGATTTTGCCTGAAACTGTTCGCCGAGTATTTAGATAGTTGGATTACAAGAGCTCACTGCTAGAAAAATACTTTTTGGATATGCCAAGAATAGAAAGCTTAGGCTTTCATTCGCAAGGTACAAAGGTAAATAAAACGGATCGGAATCTTGTCTTATTTGCAGATAAAAGTAAATTTAACATTTTTGGTTCGATGAGGTATAATTTTATTGAGAATAGGGTCGTGCATGTCAGCATCAGGATTGGGTAACTTAGTATTTATTGATGGCCTAATGAACCATACTCTTTATTTAAAATATTTTAAAAGATAATTTTAAATTATCCGCCCTAAATTTAGGTATTGGAAACAACTTTATTTTTTATGCCGCATAGACGGGAAAATGGTTAGCGAATCTAACTGCCATACCGAAGGGTCCGGGTTCGAGTCCCGAACAATTCCGGATCATGGATGTAAATTGTCTTCATGGGAAGTAACGGTGACCGCCTGTTAGGTGCCTCCACAATAAAATGACCACTGCTTCTGGCATAGTAGTAGCAATAGCCTAAAATGCCTAGTGCCCGCCATAAAAGAACTAAACTTTATTTTCTATCAGGATAACGATCCTAAGCACACGGCCCTCAATGTTTATCTTTGGTATGTTTATAGCTGACGACCTCAGTCACTACATTTAAATCCTATGGAACCCATTTCGAGAAAATTTGAGGTTAGAGCATATATACACAACATTTAAACGAAACCGAACTAAAAACAGTAATTATGGAAGAATGGAGGAACATTGATGCATATATTTAAAAAAAAATCTGGAGAACTCTGTGCCCAAATGTTTAAAAGCAGTCATAAATACTACAGGATATCCTACAAAATGCAGCTGACAAAAATACTACAATATATGTGCAGATTTTTTAAAATTGTACGAAGACTTTTGCAAGGTAACTTTTTGTTACATTTTTATTGATGTTTTTCCGAAAAGAAAAAGTTTGACTATGTTCATAAAATAGTTCATGTAGTTTTGCTAAGAGAAATTTGTAGATATTTTAAAAAATTCTCGTTTTCAAATATATATATACAATGAAAATACGATTTTTGTAAAAGTATAATATAATCATGCCTAGTATTTTCGCCTATTACGCTGCTGAAAAATTATCAGTAAAGACATAAAGTAAGAAATTTAGTACCAATTTTTCACAAGGACCAAAAACTGAAATTTATAAGTAATAAATGTCAAGTAATCCTATAAATACAAAAAAGAATTTAATAAATGTTAAAACCAAAACACTGCACACAAGCAATACTCGAGTTATAAAAATCTGATGTGTACCTCACATGATTTCCTTATACGGAATATTAAATTATGCCCATTTATTCCAGCATTTCAGTCAAATTTTTTGTGGATGCTACGCTAAGCCAATATATGGGGTAACTTAAATGTCAATTCCACAATGGACAAAGCATGATTTAATTCTCAAAAGTAAAAGAAGACGTTATCTTTGTTGTTGCGAAGCTTCGTTTCTCTAGATTGGCAACAAATCCACTAATCCGCTAAGTTTCAAATGTAAACAAATGTGGCTGCTATGGTAAAAAAAATTAGGTTTAGCTGCACTTAAACGACTTTTAAGTTGTTGATAATTCTACAACTATAACATGCAGGTTAACTAAAGGCATAAAAACCTTAACCAGAAGGTAATAACAATATGCTGGTTAACTAAAGGCATACAAACCTTAACCAGAAGATAATAGCAATATAATTTAATCATTTTTAAAGCAAAAATGCACAATTTGCCAGTCTATAAGAATAAAGAAAATGAGTTCAAGGAGCCGAGTAATGGAGTGGGTGTATATATATATATATATACTTTTGGTGCGGCCGATTGCAACCAAAAAGGGAGGTGCACAGCTACATGTTATAGCCGTCCCATTTATAAAATTTCAACTTTCTGAAGCTACTTGTGTTTGAGTACATACATACATATGTACGTACAGACTGACAGTATGAAAAAATTTCTTCTAAATCCATTTTAAATCGATTTTATAATTCGTTTTGGGAAAAAGAGTCGATTATTCTGTCCGTACGTGCAGATGTCACCCAAATAAATTCTCTATATGGATTCGAGAGTGGTCAAAATGGATATTTTCGTTGAAACATGGTGCCCGAATATTCCGTAATTACAATACGTACTTTACTTCGTAGGAGGACATAAAAATCGACGAAATTTAAACAAAAAAGAATATAGTAGAAGAGGAATTTAATCAACTTCAATGCCACTTCGTCAGGAGGAGGAACACTGAAATCAATTGAAATCTCTCTTCTACAAAAATCCTTGCTTTTCTGAATCTAGAATTTGTCGATGAACCATTTTAATGTATTTTAATTATAATAATTCACCCGAAAATCTTCGCAATCGTTGGTCGTAAACATATACTTGAAATTCCAGAAGTGCTTCAAATGACAAGAAAATTCATATTTTGGCAATTTCAAATTTTAAAAAAATACTTTTGGACAATAACGAAATTTCAATTTCCCGGCTCCTATATTGGAAAAGTTTATACTCTTTATGATAAAATAAAATTCAAGTGTTTAGCTTCAGTGTGACAAAAATGGCGAGGGATATTTAATTTCAAAACTTGCAATTTTTGGTGTCATTTTTGTCTGACCTCGAAGGAGTGGTTAATTACGTTAGAATAATTCGAAAAAGTAATTTTAAATGAAGTGCAATAGAAATTGTTTATAATGTAATAGGCCGAAGATATGTGGTGTTTTCCTTGGAAATCCATGCTTATTTCAGCCCGTAAGAATAAATTTCGGTTAAGTACTTAAGCATTCTTTATTATTGCAATGTAAGACAAAATAATAAACGTCATCTCTGATAATCCGCCTGTAAAATAAAGGATTGATTACGTGAAGAGATCCTACGAGTTATACCTTTAATTGAATGAAGATATTAAATGATACATTGCTCCAGGTTTCTTATGCATGATATCAAAAGTTGTTGAGGTATTCGGACATCAAGTATGCTATGTTGTCTGTAATTATAGAAAAGATCTAGAAACAGAATCTCAAACACTCGTTGTCAAAATCAGTGAAACGCAGGTCACGAAGGATAATTCTAATTCTCATATCACAGTCTGCATTTCGTTACAAAAATTATTTCAACATGACAGTCAAAATATTTCAAACATAGAAATTTATTTAATTATAGTCTTACGCAAACGAACGTATTTATTATACCAGAATGTATCACCGACTAATATCTACTTAATAAATAATATATACAAATCAGTCCTTTTTTGGATTTTCTGTTCTTGAAATTAGTAACATATTTCTTTTATGATAAATGGTTCATGTTATTTGTATCCATTCAATAGTCCTTTTTTTAACTTTATAATTTAAAAAATGAAATATTGAAAAGAACAGAAACCAAATAAAGATTTAATTATACATTACGATAATAACTTATTGAAAACTTACTGTCCCTGTAGAGGTTTCACCTCTGAAATCAGTCTTCTGTTTCTCATAAGACTTTTTTTGTTTGAACTTTGTTTTGTTCTGAATTTTATTTGTTTTTCGGGAACCTATCTACCTAGTAAAAACAGAATTAGGTGTAGATATCTGGGGCACCGAGCAACGCGGATGTCAATTAAATGGAAATCTAACAGAAATGAATGACTGTATCCACTGCTAGCTTATGATATATTTACACATAACCACTTCAATTATAAATCTTTGCATATTATAAAATAATTCTTTAGTTGCAAAATAAATTTCATATACTGCATAAAATTACTAAAATATTCCGTTTGACAATTTCAGTTCTCGTAGTCAAAACACCCAGTTTTTTTTACTTTCTTATACGAAGTAAAATGAAAGTATTGCAATCACGAAAGATTTCGGGTACCATATTTCAACGAAAATATCTATTTTGACCGCTTTCGAATGTAATTTAGCGATATTTTGGAGTGACATTCGTACCTAAGAACAGAATAAAAGACTATTTTTCCCCAAAAAAATTACAAAACTGATTTAAAATGGATTTTCAAGAGATTTTTTTTGTGGCGTCTGTACGTACGTACGTATGCATGTATGTATCTCGCATAACTCAAAAACAAGTAGCCTTAGAACGTTGAAATTTGTATATAGGACTGCTGTAATATGTAGATATGCGCTTCCTATTTTGGTTGCAATAGGCCACACCAAAAGTATGTAAATTTATGTATATATATGTATATATATATATATATATATCCTCGACACTGAACATGCAACACCAAGAAGGAGTGGTCAGAAATTTATGCAAATTTTAGAGTAGACACACGTCACTGAGTTATGCGAATGATGTGAAATGCGCAGCTCTCCGATGCACGTGAAGTAAGATATAAGGGAAGGAACGTGCAGAATGGGCAATATTCGTGTCGTTATTTCTGCCACACGAATCATCGAAGAAAATTGATTTTTGTCCCGGAGGATACGTGAAATAAGAAAGAATGCCAGGTCGCCGTCAAAGAAGGCAGTTCCAGCAGATAGACGATTTTACGAGCGGTATGGTGGTCGGACTGAGAAGGGCGGGTTGGTCCTTACGTCAAATCGCAGCTGGTAATTACATGGATGCGAGCACTGTGCATCGGCTGTGGCGACCATGGCTGGAACAAGGGAATGTGGGAAGAAGGAGGGGTGCAGGTGCTGCCAGAGTGACGTCACTACGCGTGGATCGACGCATCTGCCGTCAAGCTGTGGTTGTCCCGCAAGTCACTTGTACCGCCATTCTGCAGCATGTGCAAGATACCCTGGATGTTCTCGTGTGGACGAGAACCATTTCCCGTCGATTTTTTGAACATGGCCTGCACTCGCAGTGTCCGTTAAGAAGACTGCCATTGACCCCACAGCATAGACGCTAACGTTTAGAATGGTGCCGGACTGGAACGATGTGGATGACAGAATGGCGAAACGTCGTGTTCTCATATGATTCGCGCTTCTGTTTATCCAGTGACAGTTGCCGCATACGTGTGTGGCGTCGACGTGGAGACAGATCTAATCCGGCATTAACTGTGGAACGCTTCACCGCGCGACAACGTGGCATAATGGTTTGGGGCGCTATTGTCTACGATTCCGGGTCACCTCTATTTCGTATTCAGGGCACTATGACGGCCCAACGATACTTAGGTAATGTACTGTGGCCGATGGCAATCCCCTGCCTTCAGGGGCTGCGTAATGCAATTTTTCAGCAGGATAACACAGTGTTCGCATCTGCCAACATGCTCTGCAAGGTATACAGATGCTTCCCTGGCCACCGTACTCTCGTGACCTGTCCACGAATCGAACATATGTGGGATGTGATTGGACGCCGTTTGAAGACTCTGTCCCTGCCTCGTTCAGAAGACAAACTGTGGCAAATGATTGAAAGGGAATAGAGAACCATCCCTCAGGACACCATCCGCACTCTTATTGACTCTATGCCGAGACGTGTTTCTCCGTGCATTGCTGTCCACGGTGGTCCTACATCCTACTGAGCCGACGTCGTTCTCGCTTTGTATTCTGAGCAGTGGCGGCTCGTAGCTAAAATTACTGGAGGTGCTGTTCCAAAAAAAATTAACCTTTGTTTTAAACCTGTGTAAAGGGAAACAAACATGTATAAAAAGAAAATTTATTTTGAAACTTCCATGAATATTTACAAAAGAAAAATAAACATTCCTTAATTACTTTACTTAAATTGTTACAGTTCAAGCTTTACCTATTCATTTAAAAATGAAATCCATTCTTCTTGTTTTAATTTGCGCGAAGAGATCAATAATTTTCTCCTTGATCTCTGGATGACAACTGAGGAAATTTTTCTATATTGAAAGCATTGCAAGCGCATGAAAACGAAAGCTCTTGAAGTTCACTTACAGTCACAGAATTTATTACTTGAGGATGCAAGGACATGGTTAAAGTTTTCTGAAAAATGAATCAAATAGAATAGCTGAAAAATAATCTAACCAAGAATATGGTGTATGATTTTTAAACACAGCACACGCGGAGTAAAAAAAAAGAACCAGCTCCCAACGACACTCTAGATTCGGCATTGCAAAAGCGACAGTGCTCTCTCCCTCTCAGCCTCGTACGCTGCTTCCTAAGAGCGCATGCGCAGAACAGCCAAATACCACACGCGCGGAGTAAGAAATAATCACTTTTCCAGAATTTCGGCTTTGCAAGAGCGACAGTGCTGTTTTATCTCCCTGGCTCGAGTGCTGCTTTCTGTGCGCGTTTGCGCAGTTCCATACAAAATCTTTCGTACCTTTTTCATAAACTGGAGGATGGCTACTGACATTAAGTTTAAGGATTATATATTGTAGAAGTATAAAGAAAGAATTAAAGAAAAAAGGGCTCATTATATTAAATATTGAAAATAATAATAAGTGGAAACAGGGGGTGCTGCAGTTCCACAGTGCTTATTACGAGCCGCCACTGATTCTGACTATCGTTTTGAAATAAAGATCACTTATTGCTGTTTGCTGTCTCTGTCTTTTTTCCAAATTTCATCACTGTCTGACCACTTTTTCTTGGTGTTGCATTTCCAATGTCGAGCAGTGTATAATTATGTTTTCCCTTCTTTAGCCATTAATACCGCCATATTTTAATTTATATGATATGGAAAAAATTATTTCTACTCCATTTTTAATTTTTAGTTTCTAATATAAAAAAAATCAGTTTGCTGCATTTATAATTCACAATACCATTAATTTGCTAAATTATTATTTTATTCTCTTATTTGATTTTCTTTTACCCGTTTAATTTTATATTTTAATTTTCTTATGAATTTTAAAATTTGTTCTTGAATTTATACTTTCGTTTTTACTTTTGTATTTTAAACGAAAAGAGAGTGTAGGGGATATGTCTTCTAAAGTATGCATCTCGTTCTGTTTAATTGTGTTCTTAGTGAGAAACTTTAATTTTAAAGATTATTTGCTTTTTAACAGGATTTTTTTGCCTTAAGTGGACTAATATCTTTATTTTGATTGAATATGAATTGTGAATTATGATTTGAATCTAGCAAATGCTTACTTGGAAGTAAGATTAAACACTCCCTCTGATTTTAGTTGTTGTTAATTGATGGTGGATCGGTTTATCCCTTGATAAGTCGATTAATTTACTATCAATTACAATAGCTGGTTTTTCAGTACTTAAATAAATTTTGCTTTTTATTTTGGCATTTTTGCGATTTAAGTTTTTCCATAACTGTTTTTAAAGCAAAGGATAACTGAGAAATTCTATTTTTAAATTGTTTTTAAAATTCTGACAAATACCTTTTCGATGATGATTTTAAATTGAATTTCTGTTCCTTGGAGATTGTATATGGAAAGTTTTCTTATTACAATTTATTGTAAATTATTGGTTTATTACTTTGCAGCTTTAGTGCAAGTCTTGGGCTTATTAATTTACTTTTAATACTTTTATATTGAATTTATATATATATATATATAGAGAGAGAGAGAGAGTATATGTACTACTCATATGTAAACATTTAAATGAATGATAATTTATAATAAATATTGTGTTGCATGAATAATAAAGTATAATAAATATAAATTAAATTAACAATGAAATACAGTAAAGTATTTATAAGTACAACAATCCTTTAACTTTAAGCGTACTTTTAAATCATACTAAAATGATACATTTAAACTAAGTTTCACGAATTATTTGAAATACATTATATTGAAGGGGAAAAAATAACTTTGGAGGAGAACGGATCAATCAAGATCGAAAATCATTCGACTAGAGCCTTACATAAGGTGACAGCAAACACGAGAAAAGTTAACATAGTATTGACTTTTAAGATTTCATTTTGACTAATTCATTTTTGACTAGAATTTGACTACTATTTTTCATTTATTTTTATTTGTGTACTTGAAAATATTTCGTACTTCTCGTCTGTAATGCGGCTAGTTATACTGCGATAATAGTTTAAACCGGATGTAAATAACCTTATTATGGAGTTAAAGTGTTAAACAACAAAATAAATCAAATATCAGAAAAAAAATTTTTTAAATTAATAGGTACTGAAAGCTACAAGAACGCTGAAGTCACGGGATAAAATTTAAATATGAATTGAAAATAAGCAATGTAGACTAAACAATAACGTATCATTAAAATTTTAATTTAATTATAAGTATACGAACAAATAAAAATTTCGGAAATACTTTTTGAAAGTAACTAATTAAAAGTGATTGCATTTACTTTTTGTGCGTTATCTGTTTTGTTATTTTGCATACTTTATTTACTGCTATTTACTTGCAGAATGTTTTGACTAAAATACGGAAAAGGGATTTTTGAAGTACATAAATATGTAATTTCTTTATTATCATTTAATGTTCTACTTTTGTTTCTCATTGCGAATCCTTCGTACTCATTAAAACATAGGTGGTACTGAAATTTAATTACTAGGTTTAATTCTTATCAACAAAAGGTTTAATTCTTACATCCTTATACCAATGAAGAATATATATTCTCGTATTTCTGATCTATAACATATTTTTTTCTAAAAACGCACGAAATGTTGCATGACAGAAAAAAAGCAATTTAAATTCATTAGTTGATTGAGTGATTATGCCTGTTTTCAACATCATACCTCTTCTAATAATTTATGATGTCATCTAGCTTTTGCTCTGTGTAATTAATAGCCTGATTCTCACAGAAGCCTGTCGAAACAATATTGAATTTATCTTTTAGTGGTCAGGTCAAGGGAGCAAATAAATGAAAATACGCCTCCCCCTCATAAAAGAAGTTATTAGATTTATAAATATTGATTAATAATGATTGCAAATTTTTTGCTTGTTTGACAGTTTACGAGATTCGTCATAATTCTCTCTCTCTTTCTGCTATTTTTAGTCTCTATGATTGGCTTCAGTACCACAGTGGTCTTCGAACTGTGTTCCGCAAAATCCTGCGGCTCCGCGAGTCAGAATAGAAATTCCAAAAGTAAATTACTAAGCACTCACATCAGTTGACTAGCGTTTATTAATTAAATATTAATTAACATTTAGTTTTAGATTAATATTTTTAAACTTAGCATGTAGTCATCATATGTCAAAAAGAATGTTGTGCAATGCTTTGCAATATTAAACAGTTTTCTAATGAAAAATGAATTTCGTTTAGACTCCAATATTAAAACTTATGCAATAGAGCACATTTTTTCCATTGGAGTAACTCATAACAGAATATTTCCTAGAAGTAAAACCACGGTATGAATAGATAAAAATTACTTTCAATCACTACTACAAATCAGAAAGTTTTCCAATGAAGAAAAGCGAGTAACTTATCTACATATCAGCAGACTCAAGTTAAAATCTAAATTTAATCAAGAGCATTTCCTAAACTTTTGGATGCGGATTCGTGCAGAATACCTAGTAGTTTCTTACACAGATATAAACATTGTAATGCCATTCGGAACAACATATTTAAGTGAAAACTCTTTCTCTGCGTATACGGCAACAAAAAAAAGTAAGCAAAACAAATTAAATGCAGAATACGAAATGCGATCACAAACAACATCAAGAGAGCTAAACTACGACAGTTTGTGTGAAAAACGTGTAAATACACCTTACCTTTATACTGAATATATTACAAGAGTAAGTGTCACCTGAAGTACGAGTCTATGCTATTAATCGGTAAATTACACTAATTTTATGTTAAACTGGTTTAATAAAAAGTCCATTTTCTTTAATTATCGCTACATACACTACTATAACATGTGAATCTACTTTAAACATTATTTTAAGGTATATTTTCCTATGGGGATTTCTTTGAAAAAAGAAAACTTGTAGTTCAAATGGTTCCGTAAGTCGACAAAGTTTGAAGACAACCTGCGGTAACAAAGCTATATCAAGAATTAGACAGATAGTCCCTTATTTTAGGTACAAAAAAATGAAAGAGGTGCAAAATTTCTTATATAATAGCTAAACATTAATGTGAAAATAATAAAACTTACTTAAAGATCATTTACCTGTCAGTAAATTTCTTAAATAATAACTAAATATTAATATGAAAATAATAAAACTGTACTTAAAAGTCTCAAATTTAAACCTGTCGGTAAATTTCTGCGTGTTACTAGCAATAGTTTTGCTTATTAGTCTAAAGAGGCTTTGTCCCTGAAGGACTATTGTTTTCGTTTTGCGACGGAAACATTAAAAGTCGGTTCGCTTTTCAAACTGTTGCCACCAAATATTGCAGCCCTATATTATATTTAAAGAAATTAAATAATGAAGAATGTGCATAAATGTACGTATGTTTCTCGCATTGTGGTAAAACGACGGTACCTAGAGACATAGAATTTTGAATGACGTAATCCTGCTGCGAATATGGGCATCTGGAAGCCCAAATTTGAAATTTAGGGTTTGTTTTATGATCGATTTCATATTTTGTAAAACTTTAACGAATTTTTTATTAACAAACTCAAGGATTTCAAAGCGAGCAATGGGAACGTTGTACAGAAAGAAAATTTTTTATCTCCCGCGCGTGAGACTCTGTATAGGAAATTCTAAAGTTGTGCTCAGTTTAAAATTATTTTGCGATATTGCTCTTGAACTGAATTTTATGGTTTAAGTGCGAATATCTTCTATTAAACACGTGTAATTTGTTTCCCCGTCGAAACACATTTCTGTCTTTTTTACATCAGATAAAAATATCATTCAATACATTCATTCTACATAGTCTTCAACGATTTAAGTATTGTCTAACTGGTAAAAAAATGTAGTCATAGTTTTCTACACCTTTTTTATTTTTTTAATGTTTGTATTATGCTAGCGTTTGTTTTCAAGGTTTATACAACATTCAGTCTAATGTTTACTTTGTTTATCGGATATTTATGAATAGAGAACAATTTAGGGAAGCGCTTAAGGAATTACGTAACTTCAAAGAATTGCTATAGGAAGTAGAACAGATAACAATCGTCTTTCATCTCTTCTTCATACTTCTACTCCAAGCAGCGCGGGTGAGCAAAAGCAAAAAAATGCTTTGCTTGTTACAAATGAATCCTGTAGTATAATCATCAGATAATCGAGCATAGAATTTAGAGGAAAAGAATCTGATCTAAATAATATAACGAAACTCATTCCCTTCTAGAAATTCTGTGATTTAAAAAGATATCCTGCCTTTTCACACCTAATTAACAATAAGTTAATTTTCACACAAAATACTTATATATGTATAAGAAGTAACAAATTTGTACGAGGAGATAATTTAACAGAACCCTTCTTTAATTTTCATGGCTGAAGTGTCGGGGACATCTGTAGCATAGTAGATAACTGGAACTCTTTTGAAAAGTCACAAAACTACTTCATAAACCGACATCTCTTTGCTATATATCGATTCTTATCAACACATCTTATTGCATAACGTATCTCATTACATGACATAGCATACTGAGGCAGTCCGCACCCCACAAACACCAGTACTAAGCTACAGTTTTTAAACAATTAAATTTTTTAAACAATGGAGAGATAGAACTTAGTGAAGAGACGTGATTTGTCAGGACAGTGAAAGCGACAAAAGAGCGATGCGTAATATTGGCAGCATTATTTATAAGCCCAAAATGCCTTTGTTGAGCTGTAAAAAAGTTCGCAGCAATTCGTATCTCTGTAGAGAATGGGTGACGGCAGTGTAGAAGCTAAAGGAAGTTGTCTTTTAATTGAAATTAGAAGTTTAAAATCCTATTGCCAATTAAGTATCTTTTTTATTTTTCATACATGTATGCATAGGAGGGTCCCAAAATAACCGGAATTTCCTGCTACAAATAGTAGACTTTGTTTTATCATTATTATTATCAGTTTTTTTCTTTTTCCTTCTTTTTTTGCGGGGGGGGGAATGCAACTTTTTTTCAAATACAGCCTTAATCATTTTCAAAATACGTTTCACTCGTGCTCATACACTCCTTCAAATGTTCATTCCATTATTGGAAACATCTTGCAAATTCGGTTTCTTTGAAACCTGCTAGCGCCGTCGTGACATTGCGTTTGACATCAGCAAAACGCTTGCCTTTCAAGTTCCTGTTCATCTGATGGAACAGAAAGAAGTGGAAGCCAAATCTAGCGAATGTCTAGGTAGCGTATGTCTAGGTAGTCATCTGCTTTGAGGCCAAAAACCGGAGAATACTGAAAGGCGTGTGAGCGGGAAGATTTTCATGGTGCAGGAACCAATTCGGAATTTTACGAGGCCGGACGTTTCGGCAATACATTTCTGCGCAGCCATTTTAACATCTCAAAATAGAATTGTTGGCTGCCAATCTAGTTTTGAGGGACGAATTCGGAGTGTACGATCCCTTTGTCGTTAAAAAAGAAACACCAGCATTCAAATTCGCTGAAACAACCTTGTATTTGGCGTACATTTACTGAAAGCACTCAATCGATTTCGACGGCAGCTACAGGTCCCTCCTCATCAGGAGAACAAAAGATCTAGAAAGGGAAAGCAACCTCAATAACGGTTTTTTATACTCTCGGGTAGAACCACGCGCGAGGAGGCAACGCCATCTATCGGCAAAAATAATAATCAAGAATTATATTAATAGAATTTTAAAAGCGCTAGGAAGGACTGGATTAGACTTCAAATCGTTCACTAAACATGCTAAATCTTTGTGAATATGAAAAGTCTCAAGAAAATCCAATTCACCAACGGAAGACGCTTTTTGGATAATTTTAGCAGATCCAAAGTCAAAATTATGATAAAATTTCCAACTATGATACGCTATTGAAGACTTGTTAATTTCGCCCTTTCGGACATAAGATTCATGTTCCTTGATACGAAACTTTAACGCTCTTTTTGTTTGGCCAATATATCTCAAGCCACACTGACACGATATACTATAAATTCCCCAAGAATTAAAATCAGAAACAGAATCTTTTAGAGTCGAACCGTGAATTTTATTGATAGGGGAGAAACTCATCTGAAAATTGAATTTGTGGAAAATCCGTGCAACTTTATAACTAACAGAAGGATAAAATGGAAGTACGATAAGGTCAGTAATATTATTTCTAACAGTGGAATGTCTTCTATGATGGGAATCTGAAAATTTTTTAACAGCCCGTGATCATTGTTAAAGCTGATAAAAAATTAGAAGAAAGAAGATTGTTAAGAAACTGAGCTCACTGAGCCGAGTAACAGAGTGGATATATATATATATATTTATACACTTTTGGTGCTGCCGATTGCGTGCGAGGTGCACGTCTACATGTTAAAGCAGCCCTATTTACAAAATTTCAAAGTTCTGAGGCTACTCGTTTTCGAATTATGCGAGATACATCCATACGGATATACGCGCAGACGCCACGAAAACATTCTCTTCAGAATCCATTACAAATAAGTTTTATAATTATTTTGGGGCAGAAAGAGTCCTTTATTCTGTCCTTTCATACGGATGTCACTCAAAAATATCGTTAAATTGCATTCGATAGCGGTCAAAATAGATATTGTTGAAATATGGTACCTGAAGTTTTTCGCGATTACAATACTTCGCTTTTACTTCGTACAAGGAAGTAAAAAGTAAAGGAAAATAGGCTGCTATAAACTAAGAAGTTTGCCAAGTGCATTATTCTTGGTGCGAACTGAAAAAAAAATGCTCCAAAATAAATGTTTGAATTTGTGCAAGTTCAAACAATTTTGCACCAAATTTTACACTGAAATTTTGCATTGAAATTTTGCACCAAATTTTACAAAATTTAATATTTAAGCATAATTTGAGTTGTAAAATCAAAATACGGAAAAAATTCGGCATGTCATTTCAGAAAAAGTCCGATTTTGTATCAAACTACCTATATTAGAGCAACGTTATATATAAATCTAATATATATACTAATTTGCGCTTTCGGGACGTGAGAAACACAATTTTAATTTCGTCAACCGATCCAGTAGAGCAGGAAATATTTATTTATTTATTTATTTATTTATTTATTTTTTGCACAATCTAATTAAATATAGTTTGCATTTCTTAAGAGATACTGAACAGATATCACTATTCTTTCATAAGTAGATTCAATAATATGAAATCAGAATATGAAATATCGCATAATATTATGCGTTCCATTTGTTTACTGGGATTGAATTTCTACATTGGGGTCTGGTTTTATAAACATTAAGCTTTATGTGTACTGTTTTTCAAGCGTGAATTTTAGGTTCCATGGTCGAAAATGTTATCTTTCATTCATTTCCATTTTATCAGATGCACTTATTATAATAAGATTATAAACTATTTTGAAAGCAGATTGTATTTTTGTATTGTTAGTAACGAGCTAATGATTTAATATTACTCCGTAATATATATGACATTCTTCTTCTGCCTCATGTTTTCCCTCTTCCTGATGGATTGGTGTTTTGAAGAATAACCTTTTTCTGATGTTATTCATTACACGCATATTAGCTATTCTGAATTAAAAATTATTTTACGTAATACTGTAAAAAATTTTGCTTTCAGAAATATAAATTCCAGTCAAAAACAGTTTTTAAACATAAAACTGCATATTAAGATAAAATAACACGCCGAACAAGTATTAATTTAGAATTCAAATAGCAAAAATCAGCGTTACATTTGCTCAGCAAATATAAAGCTTATTTTTGTTTTTTGAATTCTAAATAAATAAAACTTCGTACTTTCATTATTTATCAATATCACTGAAACTTTCTGATTAAATTTTAGTGCTTTAAAACACAGTTTTACTATTAAAATGTTTTGAAAATATTAAAAATTAAAAATTTAAACATTATAAAATTTAAATAATGAATATGGTATTAAAATGCTTTTCATTAATTACAACAAATCTGCATATGTTAACAAAATATAGTTAGATATGTTAACTGTATTTTATTTTATATCAGTTATATAATATTAGATGCATTATTAGGATTTAAGTATTTAAAAAGTGTTTTATTTTCTGTTCTTTAGTATAATTTTAATTAAGTATCGATAACAAATACTTAATTAATAAATACTATTAGATGCTTATTAAATATTAATAAGGATTAATAAGTGCATTTAATTTTCTTAGTTTGTTAATAATAAAACTGATTAACTTTGAGACAAATCAAAGATACATTAATAGTATAACAGGAAAAACATACATCAAAATTGATACAGAAACAAAAGAACTCAATAAAATAGCTTAATAAAAATAATGTAACGACTACATGAAGAAATAGTTGAAAATTCTTTGATCTTTTTCAAGAAGCAGCCAAGAATGTTTCGAGACAGCCACGTTTCTTATAGTTGAGGGGTTATAAGTTCATGAAATAATTAAAAATTTGTATCAAATAAAAACAAATTAAATTAAAATAATAATGGAAGGTCATGAACGTTTTTTATAATATTAATAAAAATGCAATAATTTAAGTATTAAAATTTACCAAAAATTCTTTTAATGAATCATCAAGATATCTGCTTGAATGTGACCGTAAATAAATATGTAGTATCAATATTTTTTATTTTAAAACAAAATTGTAAATTGTATCAAATAAAAACAAATTAAATTAAAATAATAATGGAAGGTCATGAACGTTTTTTATAATATTAATAAAAATGCAATAATTTAAGTATTAAAATTTACCAAAAATTCTTTTAATGAATCATCAAGATATCTGCTTGAATGTGACCGTAAATAAATATGTAGTATCAATATTTTTTATTTTAAAACAAAATTGTAAATTATTTAATTTTGCACAAAGACCAAAAATAAAAATTCATTTCAATTCCGTTTAGATTAAGTCTTTTTACTAAAATTTTGTTATTTCACTTACGTTTTCAATTCTTTGGATAATGTTCTCTTTATTTAAAGGTAAAATTTAGATTTAAATTTTTCACTAATGTATTTATTTATTTCACTTAAGTTTTCAATTCTTCGAAGAGAATTCTCTTTATTTAAAGGTAAGAAAAAGATTATTAGAATTTACTTTGTTTTTTCTTTCCTTTGGGGTGGGGCCAGAATTTTCAGGTAAACTATTATAATTAAAATACATTGAAATGTTCCATCGGCTAATTCTGGATACAGAAAAACAAGCATTTTTGTGAAAGAGAGATTTCAATTGATTTCAGCGTCCCTCCTCCTGACGAAGTGGCATTGAAGTTGATTGAATTCCTCTTCTATTATGTTCTTTTTTCTTCAAATTTCATTGATATTTTGTATTGGAGTATTGCTTGTTTGAAGTGTTTTGATTTTAACATTCATTAAATTCTTGTATATATATATATATATATATATATATACGTATTATCTATATATGTATATACATATTATCTATATATGTATATACACATATACGTATAAATATTATATATATATATGTATATATATTTATGCTCTTACTTGTTTTATAGGCAATGTGGTTAAAAGAGAGAAAGCGTAATTATAAGTTACAGAAATCCCATATGCAAAATTTCAACGCTGTACGGCTAGTCGTTTTTGAGTTTTGTGAGATACATACGTACAGACGTCCCAAAAGTGTTTAATTTGAATCTATTTGAAATCAGTTTGGCAGAAAAAGGTTGTACAAACGGCACGTAAAAAAGTTGTCAAAATGGATATGGTACGTAAAAAAGTTGTCAAAACAAATACATTTGTTGAAATATGATAACCGAAATTTTTCTCGATTGTAATACTTCCAAGAAAGTAAATAAAAAACACAGCAGAAATGGCCATAAAATGTAAATAAAATATTCAGTTTTGTAAATGTAATAAAGCTGATAGTCGGAGAGACATAGTTGACTATCCCCTGGTTTACTGCAGTGCGCTATAATAAAGTTTTTCTAAATAAGATAAAGCTGATAACTCACAGCGGAACAGCTGCCTATCCCATGGTTTCTACACTGCACTATATTAAAGCTTTTCTAAGCTTAGTAACGTTGATAGTTCACAGCGGAACTTCTGGTTTGCTGCTTTGCACTATATTATAGCTTGCTACACTGTATTTTAGTTTTTCTCAACATAATAAATGTATCTTCTGGTTAGGTTAGTTCATACTTAATAAACTGATTCCTTCCTTCCACCATAAGTTTGTTATTTCAGTTAATAAGGAACGAAATATAATGACCCATTTTAAAAATGTTTACTAACAATATTTACTTTGAAAACAAGAACACTGTTATAAGGAATAAGAGCAATACACACTTAATTGAATGATAGATAAATTTGGTTTATTTTATCTGTCTGTATATAATAGTTTGGTACGTTTTGTCCTACAATAGAAAAAAATCCGAATATTGATTTAATAACATGTATAACTTTTATTACAACGTTAAAAACATAATTCAAACATTCGATTCATTTGTTTTACAAATAAGCATTGGGGATGAATCATGCAATATAGGCCGTCATTACGTATATGTTTTCAGAAGATGGTTAGATAAATTAATTATAAATATATATAAATTAGAAAAGTTAAAATAGAGATAGATAAATTAAAAGAATTAAATGCAAATAATATATACATATACCAACAGCAGTGTTGTTTAGCATCAATACTACTCTTAGTGAAAACTACGTCGATTAGGGTAAAGAGCGAAGTAAAACTGCCATATCCCTTAAAATATGCCGAAGGCTCACTGTTATATTATTTCATTCGTGTAGCTCTCAACGTCGCAAGGCCTAAGCAATAAGGTGATGAAAACACGATTATAATCTCGGAAGAAAGCGAAACAAAAACAGATTAATGTTTAATCATTTACAAGACTGAAAAAAAGGTTGTACACTGCGAAAAAAAAAGAACACATATTTTTTTCCATATTTCGATTCTACGACTCAAATTATGCCTAGATATTAAATTTTGTAATTTTTGGTGAGACATTTATGGAGAAATTTAAAAATCTATCTTGGCGCATTTTTTCCGGTAATTCACTTCGCAGAATTCTTAATTTATAGTAACCTATTTACTTTCCTTTATTTTCACTGATGCACGAGAGTAAAAAAAAGTCCATCGCTCATTCTTTCAAATAATTTTAACAAAGTGCGTAAACCACATTTTCGTTATTATCGCTTATATTAAATACGCCAAATTTCAAAAGGCGCCAAAGTGTAAATTCAGATATATCTTAGGAAATTTTGAGTAAAAAACTCTAATTTTTTGCATATATGCTTTGAAATACATCTACTTTAAGATGATGTAAAAAATGTTATAGGTTATAATAAAACATTTTACGAAAAATTTATAAAAATATTTTAAAATACAAATTTTTAAAATAAGTAATAAAATGGGCGAATTATATTTGGATTAAGCCTAAATTTTGAATTCTGAAAGAAAGATTCAAGTAAGTTTAATAAAAAAAAGATATTAATAAATATACAATGTACGTCCAGAAAGTAAGTTCCGTTTGGTAATAAAAGTAAATTGTGTACAGCTACAGAAAAGTTATTTATTGCACAAAATTCAACAACTCTTAAACTACTTTTCCACATAACTGCCGAAATATTGCAGGCATTTGTCATAGCGTGGCACAAGTTTTTGTATACCTTCTTCATAGAAATTTGCCGCCTGTGTCTTCAACCAGTTGGAAACAGTTTCTTTCAGCTCGTCGTCATTGTTAAAGTGTTGACCGCCAAGGAAAGACTTAAGATGTAAGAACAGATGAAAGTCGCTAGGAGCGAGGTCAGGGCTGTACGGAGGATGGTCAAACACGTCCCAGCCAAATCCCTGTAGGAGGTTTTTCGTCACATTTGCAGTGTGTGGTCGTGCGTTGTCGTGAAGAAAAACAACACCTTTTGACAGCAATCCTCGGCGCTTATTCTGAATTGCACGGCGCAATTTCCGAAGTGTCTCGCAATAAGCATCTGCTCTGATTGTTTGACCACGCGGTAAGAAATTAATGAGTAAGATGCCTTTCCAGTCCCAGAACACTGTGCACATCATTTTTCGAGGTGTCAAGATTTGCTTCGGCTTAACCTTTGCTGGGGATGAAGTGTGCCTCCATTCCATTGATTGCCGCTTACTTTCAGGGGTGTCGTAAGAAACCCAAGTTTCATCTCCTGTGACTATCTGTGTCAGAAATTCTTCACCGCTTTCAGCATAACGGGTCAAAAACTGAAGTGCACTACCCATCCGTTTTGTTTTGTGTTGCTCAGTAAGAATCTTTGGTACCCAACGTGAGCAAAGTTTACGAAATTTCAGTTTTTCGGTAACAATTTCATGCATTAGTGATCGTGAAATTTGGGGAAATTCCATAGCGAGAGCACTAATTGTAAACCTTCGGTTTTCATGGATCTTGTCATCAATCGCGTGAACCAGTTCTTCTGTAACCAAAGATGGACGCCCACTTCGTTCTTCATCGTGCGCATCACTACGTCCGTCATTGAACTTTCGGACCCATCTTCTCACCTTTGAATCACTCATCGCTTTTGGTCCGTAAACATCGCAAATTTGCCGATAAATTTCACTAGGTTTCACTTTCCTCGCATTCAGAAAACGAATCACAGATCTGATTTCACAAGCGGCGGGATTTTCAATCAACACCGACATTGTAAACAAGCACAACAAAGCGTACGTGACTGACAGCGATCTCCAAATGGCGCGCGTTTCTTCTCCTTGATACAGAGCGTCTACTGCGCATGTGCGGAACTGCGATCGCAGAGCTGCAGCGGAGATAAATTGAAACGGAACTTACTTTCTGGACGTGCCTCGTATATATATCAAATTCAATTAACATTGAGGAGCTAAAATTTTGAGAGCTAATTTTTAAAAAAGTACTCGTGAGGTTTTTACAAAACTGGCATAATTTGAGTCTTAGAATCGGAATAGGGAAAAACATTGGCATGTCATTTCAGAAAAAGTCCGAATTTGTGTCAAAGTTCCTATATTAGAACAATGCTATGTATACATTTAATACATATCGTATATCACGCTTTCAAGACATGAAAAAGGCAAGCTGAATTTTGTATGGGAATGGAAGCACCGGAGATATAGAACTGTCCTTTCCCCCCCCCCGCAATGTACATTGTGTTATTTACAGGAAAGAAAACAAAAGAAGGGGATCTTTAACTAAAGGCTTTGTCTGTTACTAGGCGTTTTACTTACTTATTAGAATATATTACGCAAGGTATTTTTAATACTACTGAAACTCACACCAATGAATGAAACATTTGATTTTGTTTATATTTCAGTAACCAAAGATAAACGAAATATCATCAACTTCCCTGATCCGTTTCCCGGTATAACGGCAGTGCAAATAACATGTGTCTGGCCATTTCCTGAATAAAGGGCAATAGATAAATAGATAACAATTGAGGTAATATGTTATCTTAGACAGATAAAATACTCAGAGACTCTCATAGAAGCCTTATCGTAATCTCATTTTGTTTATTTTGGCAAATGTGAAAGCAAATCTGAATTTTCGTACTGCTTAAGTTGGTTGTCTGAACTGCAATTTTAACGATATTTCTAAGCCACGTAAACAGAAAATCTGTTTATGTATTTTACTTCACTGATGTCATGTATAGATTTCCCTCCGCTTTATGGGTTCGATAAGTGGTAAATGGGTGGATTTCCAAAGTTCTTGTGGTTTTATCCTAATGTAAGGGGCACTGTAAACTCATTACGGTTTTCTTTCCTTTAAGCAGCTAGCCTTCAATTAATGTAATCAATTAAACAAACTCTATTGTAGAGTCATTTGGTTATGTTTGAAGCCCCGCCGGAACTCGAACCTGAACTTCTGCAATACGCGCCGGGTGTGCTACCGTTACACCACGAAGGCATGCTGGAAGCAGGAAGAAAATATCTCATACTATTTCCTCAAACAAAGAACTTAAAACATGTCCTTCCATTTAGAGAGTTTTATAAGATAAGGTAGATGACTTTTTTTAAATGATTTCTACTTTGTTCATAAGAGGCTTCTCTAATACTGAAATCGAATTTTTATACAGTCTTCCCATAGGAAAAATTAGGATTAGTGAAAGTGTGTTAACATTGCTAATTTAAAAACAAGAAGTTAAATATGTAGACAGAAAGTTGTAGGAGATTATAAGGTATTTCTCCCGCCTTCTTCGCATGCCTTCGTGGTGTAGTGGTCTGCATGCTCGACGCGTAACCGAGAGCTCCGTGGTTCGATTCCCGGCGAAGGCGTTGCTCATTTTTCATGTCTCCTGCTTCAAAAATACCTAATATCTGTACACTGGCGCCCGAACTAAAAAGGTGGTGGATGATGATTCTCCACCACCGCGATTTGGCAATTGGGTCCCCAAAAACCCCAGTCGCCCTTTAAAAGGGGGAGTATATAAGGTATTTCTCCCGCCTTCTTCGCATGCCTTCGTGGTGTAGTGGTCTGCATGCTCGACGGGTAACCGAGAGCTCCGTGGTTCGATTCCCGGCGAAGGCGTTGCTCATTTTTTTTGTCTCCTGCTTCAAAAATACCTAATGTCTCTACAAGATGACTGACCAAAATTTTGATTACTTAGAACATTTTTATCTACGAAGTTCAGAATTTTTTAGAATAGATTTAATTTAAAGAAAAATAAGCGGTTTTGACATGGAGCAATTTTCTTTATCTTATTTCTTCATAATAAGCATTTACTAACACATATGTTTAATCTTCGAGGACAATATTAAGCATTTTAGATTGAATTTCATTTTTACAGAAGCTTAACCACAGTGTTTGGAACTGCTTAAAATTAGTTCTCACGTAGTTTAAGACACTTTAAGACATTAATTTAAGACAGAAACCTTTTTCATATATTCTGTCTATCTTGTTCCACTTTTTTAGTTACAGTGATGCGCTTTGTAGCTTTGGAGCACTCCATTATATTTGTAGATTGTCAAATTAAGGAATAGTGGTAGTGAACAGAAATGGCAAAAACGTTCAGAGGTGGTGATAAGTTCATTTCTGTAAGATTTTATTGCATTAAATTTTACAAAAGTATAATTATGTTATCATTTAAAATAGCCAAGGTGAAGCTAAGCCAAATGTTTAAGCAACTCTAGATTAATAGAAGACCATATCAGGTGAAGAGTAAAAGTAGAAAGAACAAATTCTTTTAGACAATTGCTAGATACTTCCGATCAAACACCGGACTTTAAATACTTAACATTTAATAATAATTCAAATTCTTCAGATGCAGTTAAATTTCAGTAATAAATGAGGAAGCGTCATATGTGACGGCTTTTTAATCAGTACTGACACGCATCTAGACAACTTGGATCTTTTACCTGACTCTCTAAAGGCCCATATCACACGGCGTTTGTTTCACACGAACAACTGTTTCGGACAACTTTTCTGCCTGGTTTACTATTGAAAGAAAGACGCGCGATTTTTTTCTTCCATTCGGAAAAAATTGCAGGTTGTTCGTTTTCAACCAATCAGCTATCAGCTTCGAATCCTTCATGACGCTAAAAATAGCTAATTTTGGTAGCCCTAGCGTAGAACCAGTTTCTCCTTTATGTGTTAACCCCAAAGTGATCTATGGTGATTGGCTTTTGTATATCACGTGACAAGGCAGAAAATTGTTCCAAACAGTTGTCCTTCCGAAACAAACGGCCGTGTGATAGCAGCATCACTATCTGGAGTTTTGCCGGACCATCTGGAAATATTCCCAGAAAGAGAAGGTGGAAAATATGAAATAATGCGCAAAGGGTCGCGCTACATAATGTTTGGAATTATACACAGTCATTGTCCAATTATAGTCACTGGTAAATTTACACAAGAATATTAAATCACTGAAGTGTACGAAAATTACTAAGAAAAATCAGTACAATCCTATGGAAATGTGCAAGTACAAACAAAAGATAAAATATATAGAAAATTTCTAAAATCATAAAACAAATTATCGCATGATAAACTGTTGGTCTAATTTCGCCGCTTGGGATCCAGATGCGCTATTCTGTTTTTAAATTATTTAATACCACGAGATCAAACTTCGAAGTAAAGCAATCGCGGGGAATTCTATTGATGAAGTCTTAATGAAGAAGTTATGACAAATCATTAAAGTACAGTTGTGCAACTGAACTACATTCAGATCGTTTCAGATAATATTATTACGCACAAACCATTTCCAAGTGGCCAAGTTTCTTATCATCCTGTTCTGGAAACGACAGAATTTTTTTTCCGTTGGATTTTGAGAGCCCAAGCTTATATGGCTCAGGTAAGCATTGGCCTTATCAAGGAAACACAGATAGTTCTTTTGCTCTGGAGCCTAAATTTTGATTTTCTTCTGAGGAGGCTCTAGCACAGGGGTTCTGAACCAAGAGGGGGATTTCTTAGTTTCGGCGGGAATGCAATCTGCATATTTGATAAGTGTTAGATTATGAATATAAAAAAACTAATTTAATTCAAATTTTATCAATTTATCAATTATCAATTACTTACAGTAATTGTTAAATTTTATCAGTTACTTACCAGCATTTTTTATTTCTTGTTTAATTGATGAAACACATTAAATAATATATAAGGTATTTCTCCCGCCTTCTTAGCATACCTTCGTGGTATAATGGTCAGCACACTCGGCGCCTATTCGAGAGTTTCGAGTCGCGGCGACGACACTGCTCATTTTTCACGTCTCTAGCAATCGAAATAACCTAATGTCTCTACAAGCGGCGCCCGAACGAAAAGGTAGTGGATAATGTTTCTGCACCACCAAGATTTAGCGATTGGGTTCCCTAATCCTCAGTCACCCTTTAAAAGAGAGAGTATATAAGGTATTTCTCCGGCTTTTTTAGCATGCCTTCGTGGCGTAATGGTCAGCACACTCGGTACGTATTCGAGAGGTCCAAGATTCGAGTCCCGGCGAGGGCATTGCTCATTTTAAATGTCTCCAGTATCGAAATAACTGAATGTCTCTAGAAGTAATCTAAATTTAAATAAATTTATATATTTATTTCAAGATTTAGAAAGAAAGATTTTGATTAATGCATCTAACAGTGGTTGAAGGGGTGCATGGGGAAAGAATGTTAAGAATCATTGCTGTAGTATTACACAGAGATAGCTTTCGTAGCGCATATTCAAAGTGCTTCTTAAATGTGAGTTTGAAATCCGAAATGCTAAAATTATTTTGTTAAGGAGATGGCTGAAAGTTGAGTACCATTCATGAAAATATGATTTTTAATATTCTACGATTCATATTATGTCTTCTGAAAGCAACAGTATTGCTTTTCAGCGAGTTGACTTTGTACGCCATATTGAGCACCAGGAGAAATATCTTAACTTAAAGCTTCTCATTTGCATTTTGATTTGGGTTACTTAAAATTACTGTATCGTCAGCATATTTTGTTGCCGAAGGATCTGGCAGATCGTTGACAAACAGATAAATCAAGAGGGGGCTTGAGAAATTCCGACTAAGATGGTTTTCTTGCTGAAAATGCGCCATCAATCTAACTTGAAAACTTTTGCCCATTAAGTATGAATTGTTATTTTGACAAACCTGGAAGGAAATCGAAGTTTTTTATGAGTTTGGAAATTAATCTTTGAAACCAGAAGGGCACAAGTTTTCATAAAATCAAAAACCCATGCCGCGGCTGACATCATTTTTCAGTGAAACCTTCTACAGTTTTATCAGCCACGCTAAGCAACGAATGTACTGAGAGGAAGCGAAGTCTCTAAACAAACCTTGACCAGAACTTTAAATTCCCTTTAAAATTCTCTGATTTTTAATTTTAAATATAAAAGCGATTAATCAGTCGAATACCTGCTCATTTGTTAATGTTGCGCAGATACGTCAGATGCGTAATGCCTATGCCACGGAAGCAGCGATCCTCATTGCAAAAATTGCTTCTTCCTCACCCTGCCGCCCGAAAGGCATGTTAGAAAGACCATTTTATTTTATGTTTTGATACATGTAATGTTGCAAAAGTCTTAAATACTACCAGGTATCTTGAAGAATTTCTGAATTTGAATTTTAGCGAGCAATGAATTTACCATATCAATTTTAGTATACTCGCTCCTATTCTTCTATCATTTTCGGTAGAATGTGATGCAGTCGGTTCTCAAATATAATTAACAAAGCCCGTATACTTGTAATTCTAAAAGCGTAAGACTGCGTAGTATTATCGGGACTGCGTAGTTATTATTGGTGTAGCTTTCTACCGTAAAACCATCGCAGTACAACGCACAAGAAATTCAGGAGGTAAAAAAGAACAATCAATCTTAAGGGCGTAGTCAAAATTCTGAAAAGAGAAATGAACTGTTGTTTTGATTATAGATCATTTCATTTACTTCTGTGGCATCGGAACGGCTAAGAATATTAAAAGAATTTAAAGCAATCAAATCAGACTCTTAATCTGTAAACTTCATTAGCTTCCAAGAATCATTAAGTTGGAGTGTTCTTTTTGTTACTTTATAAGGTATTTCTCCCGCCTTCTTCGCATGCCTTCGTGGTGTAGTGGTCTGCATGCTCGACGGGTAACCGAGAGCTCCGTGGTTCGATTCCCGGCGAAGGCGTTGCTTATTTTTCACGTCTCCTGCTTCGAAATAACCTAATGTCTCTACACTGGCGCCCGAACTAAAAAGGTGGTGGATGATGATTCTCCACCACCGCGATTTGGCGATTGGGTCCCCAAAACCCCAGTCGCCCTTTAAAAGGGGGAGTATATAAGGTATTTCTCCCGCCTTCTTACTAGTCGCGCAAAAGGGGGAGTATATAAGGTATTTCTCCCGCCTTCTTCGCATGCCTTCGTGGTGTAGTGGTCTGCATGCTCGACGCGTAACCGAGAGGTCCGTGGTTCGATTCCCGGCGAAGGCGCTGTTCATTTTTCATGTTCCCTGCTTCGTAATAACCTAATGTCTCTACAACTTGAGAATTTTGTTTTAATAAAATTAGATGAAACACTTTACTTCTCTTAAAGATGTTTAAAATGGATAGATTGGCAGAACACAATACGTTTATAAGAAAATTACACACATATATATATATGCGAATATAAATCACATGATTAAGATAACTTCTTGAAATGCAGAGATATTATGTTTTTCAATAAAAGCTATTAACAGCCAGTGTAGAATTTATGAAACTTTAGGAATTTATTTAGGGTCTTTTACTAGAGGCTTAAAGGAATTTCGTGGTTTTCTGTATACATAGAATAAATGTTACATAATTCTGAAAACGATTTATGTAGTATAGTTTCTCAGAAATTAGGAACAGCGGTGAAAGAAGAAAAATTGGCTTATTCAAAATTCAAACATAGCTATTTCAGAAACTAAAGGGACTTTTAGATCAGTAAAGTTTTGGTAATGTTTCTTTTAAACATTGGTTGAATGCAGAGAAACTGGAAATCTGGAGGAAATGTTTGTAATCCAATTATAAAATTTTGAAATGTTCAGTATTTCTAAATATATGAGCTTTTAATTCTTTTTGATTTCAATGTTGCCATTCTGTAGAACTTATGATATGCTAATATCATAAGCTCGTATGTTTCAAATTTAATCAGAAAACTCCGCGATGCAAAAAATGTATTTTGCACTGGCATTATATTTGTCTTCAGAATTTAATAATCAAACTCGGCAACTTAAAAGAAATGTGTTGACACTGTCCGAATTAAAATATTTTTATCTTCCTCGCCTCAGCGTTTTCTTAATTAACAAAGTGAAAGATATTTTTCTTTTAAACTTATTGTGTATTTTAACAAAATAAGCTGGATTCATTAAAATCATCTCTCTCTCTGTATATATATATATATATATATATATATATATATATATATATATATATATATATATATAAAGCAGAGTGTCCGTTTGTCTATTTGTGTATGCGTAATTCATACAAATCTGCAGTTTTATTCCGATCCGATTCAAAACAAGAGGAAAGTCACTATAGGTTTCAAGTAAACCATTCTACAGGGTCCACACTCAACACATTTTTATTAGAACGTTGTGCTAACGTCACTCATCTTAGGTTCACGTTGCTGTTGTTGTGTTCCCACTATCAATGGAAGTCAGACCCGCTAAGCAAGGAATTTATAATTTATTAGTATAAAGTTATTAGTACTTACTTTTTTTACAAAAAGTAAATAATATTATTTCTACACAGTTTCGATTTTGAAACCACATCACCCCATTTTAAATTCACGTAGCCATTGCTGCTTTCTTGTTCTCAGTTCTTACTAAAACCGTTAAACGGAGCCGTGATTGTTTATTCTTTAGAACTATGTAGAACTTTCCATGATACGTACGTGTTACCGCAACCACTTTAGTAGAAGTCGCATAACTCTGGCAACCATGCGCATGTTTCTTTTTAGATAAATATTTTAATATAAATTCTCTGCTAATTCTGAACAAATATTCCTCCGTTAATATGTGAATTTCTTTTTCAGCTATACTTTCTTATATAAATTAAATATAATTAACAATTATTTATTTTAAATTCATGTAATCTGAATTCAATAATTCCATTTCTTTTCCAGGTAGTTTTTTTTTTTTTTTACTTTTGTTATTATTTTTTTAAAAAGTAAAACAGGAGTATTTTCTTAATTTTCTTGGTAGTCGCTTAAATAATAAGTTATGAAATTATACATGCAGTGCAATGTTAAGATTACTCTGTATTGGTATATTATTGCTTTTAAACATTGTTTATTACGATCCTATATATTTCGTATGGTTATAGGCATTTGCTTACATTACTTTTCTGCAAATTATATTTTTTGCAATTACACAGATTACTGTACGTTTATTATTATGTTGTTAGTTTATGCTAGTATCTCCCAAATGGTGCCGTTGCAAAGCTTTTGAATTTACGTATATTCTTTAACTAAAACTAAATTACATATTTCGAGTCCTTACCTTACTCATATAAGTTTGAAAATGTATTATATACACTGGGGAAATAAATTAAGAGAACTTTCATATTTGATCTACGATCTCCAGAACTATTGAACAGATTTTAATAAAATTTAGTGTGAACGTAGGTTCACATAATACAAACAAAATAACATTCAAAAGTTATAATATACACACATGTTCGTGTGTAAAACTCATGGGAGTCCGAAGGTCTGAAACATCGGTTTCAGAAGAAACACAAGAAATGGGTTAATAGGGGGTATGTTCCTCTCTCACAGCCATACAGGCCTCGCGGCGTGATGTCATACTAGAAATAAGGCAGTTTATCAGTGACTGTGGCAGTTGGTCCCACTTATTCAGCAACGCTGTTTTCAGTTCTTGGATGGTTATAGGAGGGAGCTGCTAGTTGCAATTGCCCACCCCAGAGCGTCCGAGACATGCTCTATCGGTTGAGGTCTGGAGACCTGGCTGGCCAATCCATCCGGCGAATATCCACACTCTCGAGAAATTCGTCGACCAAAACAGCTCTATGTGGCCTCCCGTTATCATCTTGTAAGATGAAGTCGGGACCCATTTCACCCCGTAAAAGGCAAAGATAGGGCTCCAAGACCTCATCCCTATATCTCACAGCAGTCACAGAGCCTCTGTTAAAGACGTGGAGAGGTGTGCGGTCATCCAACATGATGCTTGCCCAGACCATTACACCGCCATAACTGTTGATTTCGCGGACATTGGAGAGTAGGTAGCGGGTCCTTGGCTCTCTCCATATGAAAGTACGGCGAGAATCCGTATTTAGGCTAAAACGGACTCGTCGGTGAACAGAACGGTCGCCCATTGCTTCGTACGCCAATCACTATGCTGCTTGCACGATGTTAATCGGACTCCCCTGTCCGTAGACGTGAGCGGGAGGCAAACAGCCAGGCTTCTGGCAAACAACCCTCTCTCATTCAGTCTTTTGGAAACAGTCACCTTTGTTACACGGATTCCTGTGGCTGCATACAGCAGGTCCCGAGAGAGCTGAGAAGCTGTAGCCTCTCTGTTACGTCTCGCTAAAACGGACAAATAGCGATCTTCTCTGGCCGTCGTAGATATTGGAAGACCTTGGCCAGGCTTTCTCTCGATGGATCCAATATCCTGGAACTGTTTCCATAGGTTACACACGACGCTTGGCGTTATTTTAAACTCTCTACATGTCTGGACTTGTGATTGGCCTGCCTATAGCCTTCCCGAAATTCGCCACCTCATTCCATCATCTAAACGTTGGTTGTTACTCATTTTTACTGTTCCGACGTGAATTTAAATGATTGCTGCAAGATAACACCAAGAAATTCGCCATGGTGTGCTAGCGAACGCAATTCGTCTGACCCTCCACGCACTTATAAAGCATCTTTTTCTGCTAGCTCCGCCTACACATATGTGCACGCTTACGTATTTGTCGTACAAAGCTTGCATTTTTATCTAGAAGCAGTGGTTTCTCCTTCAGTTTAGTTCTTTCCATGCAATTCGATAAAACATACAAATTTTCTTCATTTATTTCCCCAGTATAGTTTCGTTTAGAAATTTTGCTTTCATTTTCATCATCATGTTTCTGTAACGCTTTCCAATAATTAATTATTTAATGAATACTAACCCAGATAAAAAGATGATTAAAATTATTTACATCTTTAATGATGAGTATAATGATTTGCCTGTGAATCTAATTGGACATGCATGAAACCATATCTTGAGAAATTCTTGAAATACTTTTAAATACACGTTGAGTCACGATTATTGGAGAAGTGATTCTCAACCTTTTTCTGTCACGGCACACTTTTAACGATTTCAAAATTTGGCGGTACACAAAGAAAAAGATAAGTTTAAAAGTAGTTTCCTTACCTATAATACACTGCTTAAAATAGTTTATGATAATAATTTGGAATGTAAAATAAAATAATATACACTACAAAAACAGCAATATGTTTATTAAAGGATTAATTACAATTATAAGAATACTTTTAATGAGAAATTTCATTTATATTGAGTCGTAAAGTGGCAATGCTACTCTCATATCTTCTTCTACATTTAACAGTCTTGATCTTTTATTCGCTTTTATGTTGGTTCTTACTGAAAATCCGAATTCACACAAATAAGATGTAGAAAATTGTGATAATACGTTTAAAGCTTTTTCGGCCATCATGCGATAATCGCATCTAATGTTAATCCAAAATGAATTAATTGATTCTTTCGAATATTTTAGAATTAAATCTCGATTATTAGAAAGCGAAATTAGTTCTTCCTCTCTATTCAAAGTCAATTCAAATACAAAGGTATTCGTTATCACAAATGGATTACGAACCCCATCAAATTGTTTTACATCTAAATTTGGGAAATAATGAATAATTCTCTCCTCTAATGTGGTCAAATGGTCAATAACAATTTTATGAATAGTTTTATTAAAATCTTTTGGTTCTGACTCAAATTTTTCCAAATAAGTTTTCTGAGCTTTATTCTTCCATAAAGTTATTTATTTTTGGATTCCCACCAGTTTATCTATTGAGTTTAATATATTTTCTTTCGGCCCTTGTATACTTGAATTTATGTTATCAAAACTAACAAAAATGTCTGAAAAGTAAGCTAATTTTTCATCTGCATTAAACAGAACTTCTGCATTTAAATTATGTTCTGAACATGCGCGAAAATGCTCTGAATTCCGCTATCCTTCAGAGCACCAAAATCGGCTTGGATACCACAATTGGCGAGCTTATTAATATCTTAAAAACCGAATTTCGCCAATTCTTATGTGTACCGTATACTAGGATTAAGCCCATTATAATTGTAGCTGAAGAAGATGGTTCTGTATTTAAACCATCGAACCTAGTCCTGCAAAATTTATAAACATTAAGTTGATTCTGCTTCTTTAACTTCTCCAATAATACTTAGTGAATGTTAATAATTGTAATAAAACAAAATTAAAATTACTTACTCATGTGTGTTCAGCTAGTGCGTCACCATACATTTGGAAATTACTAGTGTTTATTCTTGCTTATGATTACAGAGTGAATCTTAATACTTGATTTCGCATAGTAGTAATAGTAGTAGTACTAGTAACAGTAGTAGAAGCAGAGTAAAAATAATACATGCCAAATTACTGAAACTCAAGATCATACGTGTTGAGGTAAGCGTGTCGCAGATCTTTGGTACTAATTGCTTATGCTGCCAAATAGTAATAAATGAACAGTTATATTTTCAAAAGAGTTTTTCCTTCGAGGAAAAATGCTCAGTTTACCAAAAAACATTAATGCTGGCTGAACTGCTAATTACCATTTTGCTTTGCATGTATATGTTTTTACTTTTATCTAATGCATTACGTGACTTTCAATAAATGTTTTAATTTTCTACTAGTTAGAACGAAGAATTCTTAACCAAATTAATTTGTTTCCAAGAATGGGTATGTGTATTATTGTGAAAAAGAGCATAAAGTCAATGGTTTTTTTCCGGTAATTTCTTTGGTAAATACTGCTTTACGGTATAACTTTTTTCTGCCAAAAGTTTTCAACATCACAATGCATATATGAAAGAGAAAGCATTATAATTTATTTTTCTCTGCAATTTCATTTACATGCAGTTTCGTCGCTTTCTAAGTCGCAGGTGATTTTGCAATTTGATTTCTTGAAAGCCGCAGGATTCATCTATATTATTTGTTCGCGTTTTTGCTTAACATAAGATAGATTTAATATTTGATATTTTTCAGATACACCATCTTTAAGCCTGCTTCATGAATAAGTGAACTGTACAAAATTGACAGAAAAATGAAACAGAAAAGTTTATAACCAAATCCGTGTCTGTCCCAGTGTGTAAAGTAGGATTTGTCTCACTGGTGATAGATTTCATTATAAAAGATAATGGTAAGTCAAAGCTCAGATCAGAATTGTATAAACATTTTCTAGTAAAAATGAAAAGCGATTGTAACACTGCCAATTTTGTCCTGGCCACTATAAGAACCACAGATAAAAATTATCAAAAATTTATAAATTCTGTAGATCTAGAACTTGAAAACTACCTAAAGTATTAATCTAATGTAGTAAAAGTATCTAAAGTGTTATTTAAAGTAGTAAAGTAAAAATTATCTTGAAAACTGCCACTCTGGAGCAACGAATTTTCGAAACAAATCCAAGAGAAACTGTGGTCAAAGTAGTCTCTTTAGCAAAGCCACTGAAAGCTTATCAAAAGCAAAACTTATTTCATACTTGTTGGGAAGTTTGCATTCTCCTTTGCGCCTGCGGAGAGCTGAAGACGCCTTAAATTCAATGGCGTAATCCCGCGGCAGTAGCCAAGAAGACGGGTGTATGTATGTGTTATCGGCAAAGTTTGAAATCCGGCATTGTATATAACTCCTAAAACTAGCCGGCAATGTATGAAACGATTCACATTTTACACATTTCCTAGGCATTCTATAGAATGTTTCCAACATAGGTACAGGGTTATATCCTTTGGCCAAATATTTAGTTTCCAGATTTTCTCCTTTACTTGCTAAGAATATTCACACTGTAAAAAATTCTTTGAAGTCATCGATAAACTTAGAGCTATTTCTCCACTGCTTTCCATTATGGTTTCCTTTAATGTCAAATCGCTGTTTGCTAATGTTCCAGTAGAAAGAGCACTAAAATGTCTTGAAACTAGGCTTCGGGAATTCCATTTCACACATACTGAAATTGATGAGTTGATGAAATTGATGACTAAAGTCTCTCTGAGTCAAACCCACTTCGTTTTCCAAAATGAATATTATTGTCAAATTGAAGGATTAGCTATGGGGAATCCTCTCAGTCCTGTACTTGCTGACATTTATATGCACTATTTTGAGGTAAAATTATTTGATAAACTATCTTTTCGTCTCTAGATTCGTTACGTAGATGACACTTTCGCACTTTTTGATGGTAATAAAGATGATTTATCCGAGATTTTATCTATTATAAATTCAATTGATCCAGCCATCCAATTCACTCTTGAAATTGAATCCAACAATTCCCTCCTCTTCCTTGATATTCTTATAATCCGCAATGAAATTGATTTTAGCCCTACTGTGTACCGTAAACCCTTTGCAGTTTGTTTACCACCCCATGCTAAGTCATGCCACCCTGTTAAGCAAAAAATGCTTTCTTTTTACTGTTATGTATTTCGCGCGCTCAACGTTTGTTCCTCAGAATCTTTGCTTACCAACGAACTTAATTATTTGAGAGCAGTTGCTATTGAGCGAGGATTTTCTCCCGTGATCATTGATGAAGCTGTTAAAAAATTTTCAGATTCCCATCAAAGAAGACATTCCACTGTTAGAAATAATATTAATGACCTTGTCGTGCTTCCATTTTATCCTTCTGTTAGTTATAAAGTTTCACGGATTCTCCAGAAATTCAATTTTCAAGTCAGTTTCTCCCCTATCAATAAAATTCACGGTTCGACTCTAAAAGATTGCGTTTCTGACTTTAATTATTGGGGAATTATTTATAGTATATCGTGTCAGTGTGGCTTGAGATATATTGGCCAAACAAAAAGAGCGTTAAAGTTTCGTATCAAGGAACATGAATCTTATGTCCGAAAGGGCGAAATTAACAAGTCTTCAATAGCGTATCATAGTTGGAAATTTAATCATAATTTTGACTTTGAGTCTGCAAAAATTATTTAAAAAGCTTCTTCCGTTGGTGAACTGGATGTTCTTGATGCTTTTCATTTTCACAAAGATTTGGTATGTTTAGTGAATGATTTTAAGTCCAATCCAGTCCTTCCTAACGCTTTTAAAATTCTATTAACTTAATTCTCGGTTATTATTTTTTCCATAGATGCCGCTGCCTCTTCGCGCATGCTACTACTCGAAAGTATAAGCCGTTACTGAGGTTGCTTTCCCTTTCTAGAAATTTCGTTCTCCTGATGGGGAGAGACCTGTAGCTACCTTCGAAATCGATTGAGTGTTTTAATAAATGTACACCAAATACAAGGTTGTTTCAGCGATTTTGATTGTCAATTGGCGTGTTTCTAATTCTATAGAATGCCAAATGGCAAACCGGCAAAGTATGAAATACATTTCCGATTCATTTCGAAGAACTGAAAGTACTTACCAGAAGTTAATAAATGATGTGAAAAAGCCAAAATGGCTACTAAGGTTAGGTTATTCAATTATGGCAAAGCACACGAGGGCTATCTGCCTAAGGGGAGGGATGCCTTCGTGGAGGACTTTCTAAGGGAAACTGGCTCGTATACACGTTACACATGGGGAAAACCACGAAAACGCCCATGCAGCCAGCCCGTTCGCGGGATTCGAACCTCGGACTGAACTACCAGTGTTCAACGTCTTTACCGCTCGGCCGCTGGTTGGCAAATGGCTACTAAGAAGGAAGGAACCACGGTACTACTGGCTACTGAATCGCTAGGATGTGTTGTATGTGGGAAAGAAAAGTACATTCATTTATCCTATTAAAGAAAGAGTTAGTACCATACAGTATTAGGCCACGGATGCTGAGTTATTTCCAGTACTTCATGAAAACTCATTTGAGTACTGGACATGGACGATGTGATGGAATGTTGAAAGAACTTACAATCAAATACAAAAATGTTACAGGTAATGATATTGAACTGTACAACACCTTTGTGAGCCCCGCCAGAAAAAAACAAGAAGGTATTAAAAAGGGCATTGTTGTGAAACTTATGATTGATTGTTTTTGAATATAATTTCCGTTGTAAGGTAGATTTTACTGATTCCTAGTTTCAGCCAAATAGAAAACACAAATTTATTACGTTGTATCAAAGATTACATCACTATCTTTTTTTATATATTTCGAGTAGCAGTTTTTTAATGGTACTCTTTCATTAATTTTTCAAAATAACATTTGTATTTTTGAGGAATGAACGTCTTTTAAATAATACCTTTACCATAACCTTTTTTCATACTTTGCCTAAAAAGCATTTGCTATAGAATGCTTAGGTATTATATATAATGCCTAGGGAAAGTATGTAATAATTCTCACATTTCACACTTTGCCTAAACTCGTCCCGCATTATATACAATACCTGGGCATTCTGTAGAATATCGGCATTTTATACTTTGCCGGTAACGTATGCAACGAGACCGTATGTCCTCCCGATGACCTGGTTATCGACGCAGAAAGTAACCGTGATTCTCTTAAGTATGTGCGACGATCTGATGTTTGTCAGTATCTGACATCTGCAATTGTTGCAGCGAAGCACCTGACGGCATACCAGTCACGTGAATAACCTGTTATACATCCTTCATCTTCTTCATATTATGCTTATTCCTCACATGTCGTAGGCTGACGTACTCTGTGTCATCGATTTTGTTAAGCTCAAGGAAAGCACCTACTAAAATTTAATGTACAGCACGTATGCTGTTTTGGTAAGGAACCAAGTTTCACACTACACCCAAAATCTCAACGTCACCTCAAATTAAAATTATGCAATAAAAAATATTGTTTTTACTTCCTTGTACAAAGTAATTGTAATCGCGAAAACTTCCGGGTATCGTATTTCAACAAAAATATCCATTTTGACCCCTATCGAATGCAATTTAACAATGTTTTGGCGTGACATCTGTACGTAAGGACAGAATAAAGGATCTTTTTCCAAAAACGGATTGCAAAAAGGACTTAAAATTGATTCAGAAGAGATTCGTGACGTCTGTACGTACATATGCATATATCTCGCATAACTCAAAAACGAGTAGCCTCAGAACGTTAAACTTTTGTATACAGGACTGCTATAACATGTATTTGTGCACTTCCCTTTTTTTGGTTACAATCGGCAGCACCAAAAGTGTATATATACCCACTCTGTTACTCGGCTCCTTAAGCTCTTTTTTTTATTCTTATAGTTTGGTAAATTGGGCATTTTTTGATTTAAAAGTGATTGGGATATTGTTCGGAGAACAGCCTTGGTTGCGCCAACTTAGCTTCTTTAAGGGTAGGGGCAACATTTCATCATGCCAACGGAAGTAAATACTACAGAATAAATACTACAATAATAAATACTACACTAATAAATACTAATTACTATACTACAATAATAAATACTAATTACTATACTACAATAATAAATACTAATTACTATACTACAATAATAAATACTAATTACTATACTACAATAATAAATACCAATAATAAATACTACAGATAATAAGTAATACTACAGATAATCCCTTAGCAAGGGAAAAGTATTACGGCTGTCTCCCTGGAGGAAGTACGTCATCGAATGACAACCATTGTCTGCCATACCACAATAAGCTGTTTCTCCCTTTTTGGCTTCAAGGCTGTTCTCCGAACAATATCCAATAATTGAATTATGTTTTTCTTATCTTCCGATTAAGGTTTTTATACTTTTAGGTTAATCTACATGCAATAGTTGTAGAATTATCAACAATTTAAATGTTGTTTAAGTGCCGCTAAGCCTAATTTTTTTTACCATAGCAGTCATATTTGTTTACATTTGAAACTTAGCATAACAGTGAATTAAGGCAGTTTCTTCACCTTCAGTGTCTTTTGCTGCATAGGACCAAAAGTAAACTTTCAGTACTGTGCACCGAAAAATCTGCCTTCTTGCCCGCTAACCGAATTGCTTATTTTTGCTTAGAAACTCTAATTTTATTTGTAAAATTTGTTTTTCTAAATGTATTTGAGGTTTTATATTTTCCTATATTTTACAATTTTTAATAAAGGTATGTTGAGTTTTTATGCATTTTTACCCTGCCGCCAAGTGAAAACTGAATTAATTGAATGAGAAATATATCTCTAATGAAATTCGAGGAAATAAGTTTAAATGAGATGTAGCATATAATTTAATATTCCGTACAAAAAAGTCACGTGATGTACACATCAGATTTTTTTATAATATTATATTGATACCTGAGCATTAATTCTCTTATTGCTGTTCGAATTAAATGAATAAACATATTCTTATTCATAATTCAAAAATAAAATTTAAAAAAAACTGTTCTAATGCGTTTTGCACAGTGTATCCAAATTTTTATTTATTCATCATGACATATGTTACGCACTACTGATAGAGAGAAGAGAAAAGGTTCTTAACTACCTAAGTTAGTTTTATCATCACTTGATTTGTTATTCCTTCCCCTGCATTTATTTTCACGCGAAGGAGAATGTACACGGAAAAAAATAGTCATTTTTATGAACAGTATTAAAATGGAATAGATAATTTATAATATAGCGGATAGTTTAACACGATGTGGCTATTTTATTAACAATTCTGTTGCCTTAGCAAACGTTGGATCATTTACGATTTTGTTTGCTTTTGAGAAGTATCAGAATAATGTTTACAAACGCAACTGCCTCTTTCCTGTATTATAAACAATACATTATATTTGAAAGATAAATTAAAGGCGTCTTGTAATTAATAAAAATTTGTCGATTTATAGTGCCATTTTTTCCCTCTTTCGTCTGTTGCAGGAAAATCTCTTCCGCCTTGAAACTGATGCATGGCGAATTTATTAAACTATTTTATTTTGAACAGGAGCAGGCTGTGCTCTTGTATAAATTAGAAAGCTTTTTCAGAAATCTAGTTTATGTTCAAATTTTGCAGTTTATTTAATAACGCAAAAAAAAAAAGTAAATTGGGAATTCTAGGATTGCTTAACACACCATGCTAGTCATCAGTGACTTCGTTATTGTTGTTGCAACTTATCTCATTTGTCTGACAGTAACACCAGAACAAGCCCACGAAATTCATCGTGGCAAGGGATGGATGATTGTGCCTATCGTTTGTAAGAGCTTTGAACACCATACAGGGGACAGTAGGACTTTGCTCAGTTTCGCCCCCCCCCCCAATTTTGATGGAGAGCATCCCGGGGAATTGGGTCCGAGGGTGTCTCAGCTCTCCTCCCATACCAGAACCTCTCGAGAAAACTTTGGGCTCGGCGCATATTTAGAGTGCTCGCATGCCGCACAGACACTAATGCATTTACAAACATCCCTGCATTCTCTGAAATTCGAACTCGCGCCCTTAGGTTCGGCAGTCAGCGTCGCTAACCATTATAACCACTATACTGGTTGGGCGGCTCAATGTCTTCAAATTCTTTAAACGTTTATACTCCCTCCTTCTTCAAATGCCTTCGTGGTGTAATGGTCAGCACACTCGACGCGTAACCGAGAGGTCCGCGGTTCGATTCCCGGCGAAGACACTGTCCATTTTTCATCTCTTCTGCTTCAAGTTAATCTAATGTCTCTACACGTTTATAAGGTATTTCTCCCTTTTTAGCAGGCCTTCGTGGTGTAATGGCCAGTACACTCGGCGCATATTCGAGAGCTTTAAAATAACCTAATGACTCTACAGTGGTGCTCGAACTAAAAAGCGGTGAATGATGATTAGTCACCACCAGGATTTGGCTACTGAGTCCCCTAAACCCCAGCCGCTCTTTAAAAAGGGGGAGTAAATATTTTCTCCCTCCTTTCTGCATGCCTTTGTGGAGTAACTCGGCGGGTATTGGAGAGGTCCAGGTTCGAGTCCCGACGAGATCATTACTCCTTTCTCAATTCTCCCGTATCCAAATAACCTAATGTCTCAACAGTGGCGTCCGAACTAAAACAAAGTGCGGTGAATGATGATTCTTCACCCCCAAAATTTGGCGATTGGGTCCCTTAATCCTCAGTCGCCCTTTAAAAGGTATGCCTTCATGGCATGCCTTCGTGGTGTTATGGTCAGCCCACTCGCCGCGTATTCCAGAGGTCCAAGGTTCGCGTCCCGGCGAGGGCCTTGTTCACTTTCAAATCTCCTGCTTCCAAATAACCTAATGTCTGTACACGTTTAGTTCAGGGTCCATTGTTTGAGGTATATACGGTCATTTTGAAACTTTTAATTTGAACACTTTTATTCTCAAAAACTTAAGTGATTATTAAAAATGAAAAGATCGGAAGCGAATGACATGAGGAAACAAATACTGATAAATATGGTAGATTACCGTTTTTAAAAATTTTATTGAATGAGTAATAGAAAAATAACATAGACATCATTTCAGCAGAGTTAATTGAAACAGAGATGGGTATTCATATGAAAATGTATTTTCATCCAAATAAATCTGCATTGCCTTTTTGATTACTCCTTTCAAAATTTTCCAGTCTCTGGATAATGTCTTTATACTTCCTCCCGATAATTTTTATGTTTATCCATGTTATGAATTGTTAGGTTTCTTCGTCTTAGCAATTCGTAAAGTGAGCAACTAATTTCTTTCTAAATTAAGAGTAAGGTGAGAAATGATATGTTCCGTTGGCAGGTTTTATGACACCTATAATCAAAACTACGGACAAAAATCCTATTGGTCATGAAATCATACTAAATTATTACATATTAGATTGCAAAGTATTCTGCGAATAAAATCGGTAATAACTTCATAGCAGTTATATACATCAACACATATTGATTATAGGAAATTTTATTTTAGAATGCATGTGTATGAGACATAAAACTGAGTTTTTCAGTATCATTAATTACACGTGGGTTTTTTTGTTTTTCCTTCCCAGATTCAAGCGAATTTTTGCTATTACAATTGCTATTCCATTAGCGTCATTTGAAAATGCTATCTTCTATAACAAAAAAAAAAACTACGAATTTCTTTTTAATTTGAAGATGATTCATGTTCGAGCAAAATAAGGTCATTTTTGCAGGAGACATTTTCGCAGAACAACGTTTTGCGTGTTTGCATGAAAAGAATTTTGAAATTTCCATTTTAGATGCCTTTTGCCTAAATTACGTAAAAGGAATAATATTATTCTCCATTTATAACCAAAAAGAAATTGTTACGCTTTTGTTGCATTAAAGCGTTATGTTTTGATATAGTGCTAAGGTTTTATATATACAATGGAACTTCAGATCTTCATCACAAGAAACAATAGAATAATAGAAACTTCTTCAATCATCATCATCAAATACGGGTAGTCGCGTTATATTTTCTGCTACCACAACTGCACTCCAAATCCTGTCTGACCTGCTGCTAGTTTAGATTTTCATATAAAGAACTTAGCTAACAACGAGCTCGCTTTCAAAAGATACCTAATCAAGATAGATTCTACTTCTCATAGTAAAAATAAATAGATAATTATAAAATTAGCAATATATGGGACAAACCTATCTCAAGCTTCAGATTAATAATTCGGTAAAATGATATATTCAGAGCTATGAAGTGTAGAAATATTGTTATGTAACCAATCTTTTAATACAAACTCTGCTGCTACTATAAACTGTTGGACTAACTGTAACAACGAGGGTGCCCTCTGGTGAATAGCCAGAGAAATACTTCAGTAAAAGCCAAATGACACACCTGATAGTTTATCAGACTGTTGCTCTCTAATTTTCTTATGTTCAATGTAACGTCCGTGTATAACTTAAACCTGTTAATAAATTACTGTTACACTATAAAGGACTCTTTTATGACCCCATCCGAAACGACCTTCCCCTGTCCATAATTGAAGCAATCCTTCCTTCAAACGCGTTGTTCTTGGTTTAGACGATATATGCAAAGCTTCGCGGAAATATCCCGACCCCTTAGTGATCTAAAGAAGAAGAAAGTCCAATGAGAATGGGGCTTTGGTATTCCAATGGGAATGGTAAAAAGCATTTGAAACTAAAATACTGCCTCATTCAACACTCCCGTGTTGAAGCAAGCAAATGGAACTCAACCTTATACTCTTCGAACAGATGCAAGCAATTATGCTCTTGGAGCTGTTTTACTTCAAGGGTTAAAAGAGCACCCTATCGAATATGCCAGCCGATTGCTTTCTCCGGCTGAGCGAAACTATTCGACGACTGAACGAGAAACCCTCGCTGTCGTCTGGGCCCTGAAGAAATTCCGTGGCTACGTAGAAGAATCAGAAGTAACTATAGCATCTGATCATCAACCTTTAAAAAGACTTTTGAACCTAAAGTCTCCAACCGGGAGACTTGCTAAATGGGCGCTTGAAATTCAGTTTTGCAACCTGTAAGTACAATACATCCTTGGAAAGGTAAACGTCATCGCTGGCATTCTGTCCCGTCCAAGCTGCGAATGTATCAAGCTTTCAAATATATCTGTAGTGGACATGCTGACAAGAAATCCAACAGTCATGCGTGATTCCCAACTTAAAGATAAAAATTTAAAAAAGATTATAGAAAATTTCGAATCCGCTCAGAAAACTGAAGAATGTGCCAACTGGACTGAACGCGCATTCTTAATGAATCAAGGTGTTCTCTACCGATACGTCCCTGACTCTGATACAGAAGAGGTCCACTTAGTCATTCCAACTGCCGAGCGTAAATACATCATGCAAAAGCACCGTGATGACCCAATGGCTGGACATTATGGAGAGGAAGGAACATTCCAACGAATTGCCGGACGCCATTATTGGACTCCTATGAAAACGTACATATCCAACTATGTGAAAAGCTGTCCTGAATGCAACCGCTACAAAGCTACCAGCCAAAAGCCAGCTGGACTGCTAAGAACCCCTGTCTATTCTCAACGTTTTGAGATCATATCTATTGATTTGTTTGGATCCCTGCCAAAAACTGATACTGGAAAACAATGGCTCTTCATTGTCGAAGACTGTACTACCCGATGGGTTCAATTATTTCCTCTTGCTCAAGCTACAGCACGCGAGTGTGCTACAACCTCATCGAAGATGTATTCATGCGGCATGGTATACCACGACGAATCATCAGCGATAACGGAACCCAGTTTATCGGTGCCGCCATGCAACAAGTTTGCTGCACATTAAATATCAATCAAAACTTGATACCAGTTTCCTTTCCTCAATCTAATCCTGTGGAACGGAAAATTAATTAGAGACTTAAAACCTCGTCTTGCAATCCTTATAGGAGATGCGCATGACAACTGGCATTCGAAACTCACAGTTATTCGCTTCGCTATGAATACAGCCGTCTGTGACACTACAGGCCATACACCAGCATTCCTAATGTTTGGAAAAGAGCTGAGGACTGTTGACGAGCTGAGTACTGTTTTGGTGCAGCCGATTGCAATCAAAGTCCTGTATACAAAATTTCAACGTTCTGAGACTAAACTTCTATTAAACGAAATGATCATTTTTGAGTTATGCGATATACATACATACGTATATACGTACGTACAAAAGCACAGAAGCCACGAAAAAATCTCTTCTGAATCCATTTTAAATCATTTTTATAATTCGTTTGGGGAAAAGAGTCCTTTATTCTGTCCTTACGTACGGATATCACGCATAAACATTGTTCAATTGCATTCGATAGCGGTCAAAATGGATATTTTCTTTGAAATATGACACCCGAAAGTTTTCGCGATTACAAGACCTCCTTTTTACTTCGTACAAGAAAGTAAAAATCAATGATTTATGAAATGCAGTATAATATAACTGATTTTGTTTAATGAGAAATGCATAAAAGTAAATTGAAATTATGGTAAATGAAGTTATAACCATGTAATGAATAACTGAATGTAATGATTAGAGTATGTTATAGGAAGTATAGGTTCTAAATCAGAGGATAAATTTTATCTCTCAGTTAATGTTTCTTCTCACCCAAAAAGCGTTTAAGGTTACAAAGTTATAAGAAGGAATGTGATATTTTTCCTATAATTTTTTTTATTGTTATTATCCCAAGGGGGATTCTGTTCAGAAGGACTATTAGTCTCGAAACGGCATTTTGCGTCGGTTCACTATAAATGTCAGTTTAACTTTTCAAATTGCTGCCACCAAATATTATCGCCCTATTTTATATTTAAAATATTTAAATAGTGAAGAATCTGCGTGAATGTACATATGTTTCTGGAAAGAATTTGTATGAATTTATACATATTTCTCGCACTGTGAAAAAAACAACGGTACCAAGAGCCATCAAATTCTGAATAAGGTAGTCCTCCACCCATGGGCACCTGGAAGCCAGAATCTGAAATTTCGAATTTGTTTTAGAATGTTTTAATGCATTCTTAAATGCCAGTTACTTTATACAGGGAACGGAGATTTTTTTTCAACTAATTCCTGAAGACGTCCATAACCACTGGGAAAATAACAGACTAGTTAGCTAATACGGATTTGGCCTGAATATGTGGAAACGTTTCTCTTTAGAGAACTGTGGATTCTTTAGTTTGTGTAAAATTTCTGAATTTATGGTGAAAGAAATAAAAATGAAATCATAATTGCAATTAATTATTAGAATATTTATAATATTAAAAGGTAAATTTAAACCATGAAATTTAGAATATTGCAAATTTTTATGATTCGTTATAATGTATCAAGATAAGTAATGAGCATAAAAAAGTCCTTATTTGACGTAATCTGTAAAAGATGTTTTAAAAAATCTTACCTGAAAAAACATGTTTATTATTTAGACTTCAAAAACATTGATTTTCCCTAAGGGGACTGAAATTTCAGTAGGAATAAAAAAAATCGTGTTTATTCTCTAAAATGCAACTAAAAATTTGGGTACTGACGTATTATCGCATAATTTATTTACGATTTTTTGTTTAACGTTGTAAAGTTCTGCTGTCCTTCTGTTGTGTAGAATCTTGAGAGATAGTGATTGCACTGACGAAGGGTTAAAACTGCCCTTTAGTAAACTCTTTAACTTACTTACAATGCGTCAACTGGACGCTAACATACTACGCCTCAACTTGGGGGCTAACTGATACAGTAGAATCAAACTTAAGAATTCAAGATGTTCACAAATACTAGAATTACGCTACAGGGCTCATATAACCCTGTAGCCTACCGCGTGTAGATGAGTCTAGTGGCAGCAAGATAATAGCGCTTACGCCACGTCAAACCAGCAGCAACTGCTAAACAGAAGTTTGCGTACACAAGCACGCACGGCATTTTCCCGGACTCTCTCTCTCTCTGCTGGAACGTCGATATTTAACTTATTCTACCACTGGTAGAATTTGCATTTCGTACGCGCGTTACCAAATTTAAATATTCTGGCACTGACAATTAGGGGAATGAAGGCTTATAGGAAAGTAACTTAAAACTAAATGTAACTGGTTATTTAAAATAAATATAAATCCCTACAACGTGTTCTAGCAATTAATTTGTTTCAGACTATCAAAGATTGTTAACTCACGTATTTGCATACTTCTAATTTTATTTAAATTTTTTAAGTTTAAAAAATCAGTATTTTTTATATGCCCCAATATTTTATTCATACGGTTTACAGCTAAAATCTAATTTTCGAGCTTATTATTCCAATTATGGTACATAATTGTGGATGTATAGGGAAGGAAAATGTATGCATAGATAAATGCATATATATATATATATATATTTTATCTGATACTTTCCGGATTACCTTCTATTAAACTGAAATCCGTGTAAAAACAAAACGTGCCATACATATAGTAACACATTTTAATTTTCAATTTTTGCAGCTTTTCTGAACCTGACGCTTCTACTGAGTGCCTAAATGGCCTAACGTGTTATGCTAGTCTTGTTTATACCACCCCATTTCTCTCTCTCCCAGTAAATAATTTTGATTTTACATTATGTAGCATAATAGCATTCTGTTGTCTTTGCATTTAGTCTTGAAGATTAAATATTATTTTTCCTCTTGAATATAAGAAGACATTATCACTTGTATTGCAGACCGTATGCATTTGGCTTTGGAAAAAAATTATCCGGATTTCCAATAATGTTCGGATAAAGCCTAATCCTGTAACTTGAACAATGCAACGAACCAGCAGGGACGAGATAACATAAAATCGTTAATTGCTTAAAAATTAAAAATATTTAGCTTCCTAATTAGCCCAAAGGGCGTTAACCCAAAAGGGCTATTATTTCGTTTTGGCATTTTGCGTTCGTTTACTATAAATGTCGGTTCACTTTTCAAATTGTTGCCACCCAATATTATCGCCCTGTGTTACATTTAAAGAAATTAAATAATGAAGAATCTGCGCAAATGGTATGTATGTTTCTCGCATTGTGATAAAACAATGGTATCTAGAACCATCAAATTTTGAATAATGTAATTTTCCACTGATTATGGGCATCTGGAAGCCCGAATTTGGAATTTCAAATTTGTTTTATTATCGATTTCATATTTTGTAAAACTTTAACGAATTTTTGATTAACAAACTCAACGATTTCAAAACGAGCAATGGCAGTACTGTATGAAAAAAAAAAAAAACATTTTTATCTCCAGCGCGGGAGACTGTGTATCGGAAATTCTAAAGACATGCTCATGCAATGTTGCTGTTGAATTGAATTTTATGGTTTAAATGCGAAGAACATGATATTTAATAAGTAGCACACAAAACGCTAAAAAACACATCTTTGGGCGTAATGTAAAATCTGAAAACTTTCATTTTTTTGGGGGGGGATCCAGTTCATTCTTAAATGGGTATAAATACCAGAACAGAAATGCATTGATTGCAACGATTTCATAAAGTTTAAATGAATTTGTAAATACAAAATTAGATGCATCGCACTGAAGAAATTTTAATGCTTAAAAGTAAAAGGTAACCTCAAGTTTCCCAAAAGAATGTTTCGAAATAATGCTAGAGGGACATGACCGTGACACTTCACCGCTCCGTCTCTTGACCCGAAGGACATTTTTCTCTTCTACTGACACTTCGAGGATGACTCTCCTTGCAGTAGAAAAGAAAACACCTTGTTATTTACGCTTCTTTTTAAAGAATTCTAAAAAATAAGAAGTAGATGAAAAAAGAAGAATGGTTTCTGTTTGGAAGTGCTTCTGGGTGTTGAAATGAGGCAATTAGCATCAGAAACTACTCCAGGTGGTCTTCCATTATTCATATTCTTGCGAAATTTGAACAATGTGGAACACTTCTAACATCCACGGCGAAGGGTACGTTGCAAAATTGAACCACCTTCGGGTATTCTCGAATACTACTCGTAATTTGTTGGATTTGCGTCGACGTCTATTTATTTTTCAGGTAGCAGAAAAATGCTTTCTTCAAACCATTTTGAAAAGCTCTTAAGCTATTTGCATTCACGAATTCAGTTATTCGTTTTTTATATATTCTGAAAAGCTTATTTTAAGTAAATAATTGTCCGATCGATTACTGCCGGATAATTTTAAATGCCCATCTACTTACTGGCTGTTACACTAGTACAAAGAACTACAGATGAGGATTAAAAGAAATAATTTATATGGATATGTGGGTGACTGGGGTTTACCACTGTATTGAGTGGTAGCAGATAGGACATCTGACTCCGTATAATGATTGGCACATATTGGAGGTTGCGTAATACTTACTACATTATTGAACTCAAAATACGTTTATTACAATTATGAAAAGCTCTTTACAAATATATACCGAACCACGGACCTCTCGGTTACGCGGTCGAGCGTGCTGTCTACTACACCACGAAAGCATGCGAGGAAGACTACAGAAATACCTTATAACTTTAAAAATTTTATTGCAGTTAAATGAGTGGTTTTGGCATGAACCGAAGGGACGCTTAGTTCCATGTATCGTCGCTAGATGATACGATAATCAAGATGGCGGTTTCTGGAGCTGAGAAGGCTTTTTGTATGCTAGAGTTTGACAAAACAATGGATTTCCAACGAAAACTTAGGAAGAAGTACCTGGAAACAGCATTAACCAGAAGAGCAATCTACAATTGGCATGTAAAGTTCATTGAAACTGGATGTTTGTGTGGGGAGAAGATACACTCATGGACAAAAAAATTAGCGCACCAAGAAATAATTGCGGGATCGTAACGAAACTTGCAATGAAGGTACATGTCGGGGAGATATGCAAATGATTAGAAATGCAGCCTGATTGCGCATTACGTATAGCCGGTAGAGGGCGTTGAACGTCGTACTCTGTGGAGTATAAAACAGGTAACCAAAGCTTTGTTTGAATGTGCTGAATGATTTACAAAGGAAGAGCTGAGGTAGACATGCCATTACGCCGTGTTTGAAGACAGTATGAGCAGTTGTCGCAGTTTGAGAGGGGGAGAACTGTCGGGATGATGGAAGCTGGGTGGTCAGCTAGGCGAGTAACTCGTCAATTAGGCCGCTCTGATTGTGTTGTGAGGAGGTGTTGGGACCAGTGCACCCGAGAGATGTCATGTACACGAAGACCAGGCTCAGAACGCCCTGGACAGACCAGGCTCAGAACGCCCTGGACAGACCAGTCGTCGAGAAGACCGCCACACCGTAAGAAATGCACGCGTACAGCCAACTGCTTCATCGTCCGCCATCCAGGCACTGGTAGCACCTTCACTAGGGGCCCCTGTGTCTTCTCGAACCATACAAAGGCGCCTGGAGGAAGGACAATTGGTATCGCGGCACCCATTACGTGTGCTGTCCTTGATGCCCACCCATCGACGCCTTCGTTTGGAGTGGTGTCGAGCACGAGGAAACTGGACTACAGCGGAATGGAACCAGGTCGTCTTTAATGACGAATCCAGATTCAATCTCGTCAGTGATGACAATCGTGTTCGTGTGCAGAGAGCCCATGGTGAACGTCTCAATCCTGCCTTTGCTGTACAGCGACACATCGCTCCCACAGCTGGTGTGATGGTATGGGGTGCCATTGCTTACAATACACGGTCACTCCTAGTATTGTTCCGTGGCACCATGACAGCCCAGCGATATGTTCATGAAATCCGGCAACCACATGTGTTGCCACTCATGCAACGGCTCCCAGGAGCCATTTTTCAACAAGACAATGCTCGGCCTCATACGGCAAGGGTGTCACAAGATTGTCTCCGCACTGTTACTACCCTTCCTTGGCCTGCCCGATCCCCAGATTTGTCTCCAATCAAGCATATCTGGGATCATTTGGGACGACGAGGTGGGCATCCCACGAGTTTGAACGAACTAGAGGCAAGGTTACAGCAAATATGGAACGAAATGTCTCAAGCCATCATACAGAACTTGTATGACTCAATGACCGATCGCATCGCATCGTGCGTTCGCGCTAGAGGGGGTCCAACGGAGTATTAACTCCTCCGTTCTTTTGTCTTTTTCTCTGAAATAAATTATCCTTTTTCTTTGATTTCCTTATCCTTACTTCTTATATCAAAGCAGTCATTACGTATGTAAAATTTCGTTTCATTTTGATGACTCCTTCTTGGTGCGCTAATTTTTTTGTCCATGAGTGTATGTTGTCGGCAATGCAAGGTGTAATGCAAATAATATCGAACGAGTGAGAAGCTTTTACAAAGAGTCCAAGAAAATCTATACGCAGAGGTTCGAGTGAGGATGTCAACAATGACCGTGTGGCGTGTTTTGCGTAAAAAATTAAACATGAAACCATACAGTCTGCAGTTGGCGCAAAAGTTATATCCTAAAGACCAGCGATTTTAGTTTTGATGTACATTGTAGGACAAAGACGATGCTTTTGTAAATTCGATTATTTTTTCGAACGATGCAAGAAAACAGGCACAATTGTAGAATTTGGGGAACAGAAAACCAGCACCACATTGCCGAAGACAAGCGAGATTCTCCAATGTTATTTGTGCCGTGTCTAATGTGCCGTGTCTTTATGGGTCTTTCTTCTTTGAAGAACAAGCTGTTACTGGAGAGTCCTTCCTTCAGATGTTGTATACCTGGTTAATGCTATTGTTGAAAATGAATCAGAGAACCCCTTGTGATTTCTTTTTATGGGGTTATGTTAAGGACGTTGCTTATGTTTCTCCTCTTCCGGGTGATGTTATGGAATTGAAAAGGAGAATTGAACAAGCAACAGCCACAGTCTCGGAAGACACTTTGCGCTGTGTATGGCAAGAGTTAAATTATCGTGTCGACGTTTGTAGGGTCAAGCATGGCTCCCACAATACGGTATTTGTCAAATGAGTGTTAGAGGAAAAACAACTTAACAACTTTACTCTAAAAATATATACTTCGTTACTTTGCAATGCTACTCGTATGGCTGCAATAATTTTTTAAAGTGTTTCTGGACTTTTAAAACACGTTGTATAGATTCGGTTATGTTTATATATGTAAGATATAACAAAATATGACAGCTGCTTTAAAAAAATAATTGTCGACCTCAAAATTAACATTCTACGTTTGGTGCTCTCCCCCTAAATTCATCCTTTCTCCCAAATTCAAGATCATTCGAAATTACGTAACGTTTTAATGCCGGTACCTCTCCTGTCCAATCAAATAATTCTAAACCAAAACTTTCTGTAACTCGAAATGAAACTATAAAAGTTCCTCCCGTCTTCCCTTGAGCTACTGCGTTCTTTTTCGCATTGCCAAACATTAAGTACATTATTCACGATTCCAGAAATTCGTGGGAAGCCATTTTGACTATTCCGATCTTCGTACGACTTAAATCAGCCGAAATATTAATTAAAAACTCTGAAAGTCTAATTTTCGCTTTGACTTTCAATATGCCCTTTTGATTCCGAACTCTCTCTCTCTCTCTCTTTTTTTTTTTTTTTAATCAGGGCAACGTAAACAGCTTGCACAAAGGGTTGTGTTTTATTGGGCTCTGGGCCGTTGTTTATATTTTGACGCAGAAATCAAAAAGATAGTGTGTAATGTGAAAAAAAATTCATAAAAGGGAAGGCGGAAAAATAACTTATTATAAATGCAAAACTTACAACACAGTGTTTTGTCCAAACACTGTTTTACTGTTTTAGAACGCATCATAAGCTTCAAAATTTCTAAGTATCATTTAGTAATATTTCTGTTCGCATTTATCTTATGTTTTGTTGTATTTTTTGTTTTATTATATATTTTGCTGCATTCATTTTCTAATATTTTATCTGCATTTTGAGTTTTCATATGCCAGGATATAAAATTTTTATTATTTATATACACTATCGGGAAAAGACGGACTGATGAGTTTTTATATTTAAAGAAAACTGCTCAACTAGATGATAATAGGACTTTATAAAGGCGAATAGCTCATTCATTTCTTTGTAGTTATGAAATTTGCTTCCACAAATCATGCAGTTTTACTAGTAATTTGATCAAGGCGTCCATTTTTTTAGAGATATATATGATATATAGATACACACATACACACACACACACACACATATATATGGAAAAAATATTTTTATTAAAATAAAATCATTTTCTTTAAAATTCGAGTTTTTTAGTCCAAAGGGATTTAGTCCCGAAGGACTATTACTTTCGTTTTGCGATTTTGCGTCGATTCACTCTGAATGCCCGTTTCACTTTTCAAATTGTTGCCACTAAATGTTATCGCTCTGCATTAAATTTTTAAAAATGAAAAATCTGAATAAATGTATCCATGTTTCTCGCATTGTGATAAAACCTAGAGCCATCGAATTTTGAATGACGTAATCCTACTGCGAATATGGGCATCTGGAAGCCCTAATTTTGAATTTGAAATTTGCTTTATTATCGATTTTATGTTTTGTAACATTTCAACGAATTTCTGATTAACAAACTAAATGATTTCAAAGCGAGCAATGGCAACACCGTACGGAAAAAAAAAAAACATTTTTATCTCCAGCGCACGAGACTTACGGAAATTCTAAAGATATGTTCATTTTAAAATGATTTTGCGATATTGATTTTGAACTGAATTTTATGGTTTGAATACGTAGTACATGATATTTAATAAAAAAAGGTAGCACACGAAACGTTAAAAAAACGCGCCTTTGGACGTAATTTAAAATCTGAAATCTTTCAGATTTTTATTTTTTATTTTTTTTTTAGCCCAAAGGAGCATTAGTTGAGAAGGACTATTAATTTCGTTTCGGCATTTTGCGCCGATTCACTGTAAATGTCCGTATCACTTTTCAAACTGTTGCCACTGAATATTACCTCCCTGTGGTATATTTAAAGAAATTAAATAATGAAGAATATGCATAAAGGTATGTATGTTTCTCGCATTGAGATAAAACAGCGGTACAGATGTTTTCTCTTTCTGTAGTCCTTTGAAGCAGTAATTTCTCAAGTGAATGCCAAAGTAAATCGAATTTAGTTAAAATACAGTTGATTTAGTGTTTCTTTCACTTGTAAATATGGCTCCTGCCAAACGAAGCAACAGAGTGCTGGTTTAAAATGCAAACTCATTCAGTTTTCGAAAGAAAATGGAAATCGTGCTGCAGCAAGAATGTTTGGTTAAAAAGTTATTTATTCTTGCATCAGAGCAACAATAATTGCGAAGATGAACAGAATTCGATGATGCACCTGAAGATATACTGGAAAAGAGCGTCACGAACTCTTCATATTTTTCCATAATAAAATTTTTAAAGATACGTCAGTTTTTTTAAATAAACTGCATTTAGGTGCATGTAAAAGTGTAATTTTTGTAACCTGTTTTTTTTTTTTTCTTATTTTTAATTTCTCGGTTTTTTTCTTATTTTTAATATTCGGCGTATGACGCGCACCCTTAAATTTCAATCTTATTTTTTGTATTAAAAGTGCGCGTTATATGCCGGAATATACGATAAGTATCTGCATAATTACCATTACGCAAGAGTCATGCAATTTTGAAATACTGCAGTTTAGAGCGATTTATAGTAAGCGGTTAATATTTTTAAGAAAGAAAGGGGAGGTAGCCTAATTAAACAAGGAATTTAAAGAGCTACTGCAAATTAAAATTAGAATTTTGATTTATGTATTTTTTTAACTTATATATTTATATGAAACTTTATGTTATTTTAAAATAAATTCTTAAATAATAAAATTAAATTTCTTCGATAACTGTTCTAAAATATGATAAAGTGCTACGGAAATGAAATTCCGGTAGATTTATGATATCTTAAGGCTACGTTAATTCCGATATTAAAACGTTACGATTTAAAACGTTTTAATCTTACGCCAAATCTGAGTTCCGTCATCAGCAGCTTCTAATGTTTAAATACCAGCAAATTTCCCTTTTTGAAAATTTCCTTTCACAAAAGATCTCGTTTGAAACATTTTTTAGGTATCCAAAGACATTAAAAAAAATCACTTTTATAAAATAAGCAGCAGAGCAATTATATCTTTCAGCTTTTGTGTTTTACGACGACTTCACAAAAATATACTGTAATAATTAAAAACAGCCCAAAAGTTTAGGCTAGTTTTGGAAAATGCTTTTATTGCTTAAGCAACTGTGCAATAGCGGAAATGCATCAGTCTAAACATTCATTTTCTTCTCTAGATCTACCAGAACCCAAGCGGCAAAACTGCTGAACACTGGTAGTTCCGATCTGGATTCGATTATAGGCGAACGGATGGGCTGCATGAGCATTTTTGTGTTTTTCTCTATGTGTAACGTGTATACAAGCCAGTTTCCCTTGGAAATTCCTCCTCAAAGGCTTCCTTTTCCTTAGGCAGACAGTCTTAGTGTGCTTTGCCATAATCAATTCAACGTAAACAAACTGACTCTTTTTCTCTTCCCTCCCCCAGTGGTGGAGTCAGGCCTTTTATAGGCGTTGGCCGCTACTAAGGCCTGAAGCGGCGTTCTCTTTATTATGAAGGCACCTAACAGGACCCCCGTTGCCTCCTGTGAAAGGACATATAGACCAATGGAGAGGGCTCCCAGCCGAGAGACTCGAGGTCTCCCTTACACTATAAAAAGCGCCCTAACCACTGGAGGCGATTCGAGGGGGCGGCACTTTCCCCGGTCATTGCAGAATGACAAAATTCCCTCACCATTATAAATTCCAAGTCACACGTCGCAGGGTTGACATCGCCATCCCTCTACATTGACCAAGGTGGAGTCCATTCCACCTCGGACAGCACTCGATATCAAGTGTGTATCATATCGATAACAGCCCCCTATGATATCGATATCAGCCCCCCCCCCACCCTGTGAAGGGACAGGCAAATTACAACCGTTTCTTCTTCAGGATTCGAACTCGGGCTCTTCGGTATGGCATTCAGAGTTACAAACCACTTTCCCGTTTGGGCGAGGTCTAAAAATTAAATATACTGTCTTATATCATCCCTTTATCATAAACCGAAGCCAATACCAAATCTGAATTTTCAACATCAAAGTAGTCAGGAATAAAAATGTGATGAATAGAAACAAAGACGATGTAATTATTCATATTCTTAACTGATAGAGAAATGCTATTGTAATGAGACAATTTGAGATACGATTGGCGAAAATAATGGGGCGCTAATGAGAGAAGCCATAGTGATTAATATAAGAAGCGTACTGTTATTGATAAATTAAATGTGTGTATTTTCCTGACAAACTGCTGAATCTGCCGACAAGTGTGACACAGCTCGAAGCTTGTTTACGTCATATTCTGTTAACGGTTGATAAAGGAGTTTTGTGAAGACAATTTCGTTTTAACAGAGGAGGAAATTGTTAGCAAATTGCATGACGTTTAGATTTTCAGTTGTATTATATTACAACAATGCATACTTAGTACTGTAGCAACAATACTTTGAGGCTTTTCGAAGGCCAAAGTATTAAAAATTCATTGAAAACAAATATCGAGTGACAGTAATAAATTTTTGTTATACAATAGAGGTTGCAATTCTTTACATTTTTTTAGCCCAAAGGTGTGATAACCCAGAAGGGCTATTAGTCTCAAAACAGCATTTTTTGGCGTTTCGCTATAAACGGCATTTTTTGGCGTTTCGCTATATATATATATAGCGGATCACTTTTTAAATTCCTGCCACCAAATATTATCGCCCTGTATTATATTTAAAGAAACTAAATAATGAAGAATCTGCATGAATGAGTGAATCTTTCTCGAATTGTGAAAAAGAAAAACGGCACCTAGAGCCATCCAATTCTGAATAACGTAATCCTGCACCCGAACATGGGCACCTGGAAGTCCGAATTTTGAATTTCGAATTTGTTTTATTATCTATTTCCTATTTTATAAAACTTTATCGAATATTTATTAACAAAGTCAACGACTTCAAAGCGACCAGTGGTGACACTGTACAGAAAAAGCTTTTTTGTCCCTGGAACGCGAGATTGTCTGTTGGAAATTGTAAAGGCATTGTGTTTTTAAATATTTTGTGATAGTACTGTTGAATTGAATATTATGTGGTTTAAGAGCGAAGAATATGATATTTAATAAATAAAGGTAACACACAGAAAATTAAAAAGTCCCTTTGGACGTAATACAAAATCTGAAACCTTTCGGATTTTTCTTTTTCAAATTTTGTCTAAATAGTAAAGCTTAATTTTTTAATGATAACAATAGATATTAATTTCATTGAAGAAGCAAAGTTATAAATTTGTGTGATTTTTCTATTGGTCTATCAAAATCCACTTCATAGAATTCCAAATCTTTAGAATTCCTATTTAGATTGCAAATGACGCATGCACAAGCAAACACTCCTCTTTCAAACGTGAAATAATCTGAAGGATATTGCTGGAAGAAGGAACATATTTTTAGTTATATGTCATATCTGTATAAGAGTAAGTATTTCTCATTATGAGAACCAATTCAATTTTGAATTTTCGACCAAACCACGTTCTCTGCAAAGCAAGGACTTCCATGTGTGAAACCTTTTATAGCGACAACGAATTAATTTATTATTAACGACAGAGAATTAGTACTGGACGGCGAATCAATTATTAGACAGCTTGATGACAGCGAATCAATACTAGGCAGCTTGATGACGTGATTTGTTCTAAAAACAAAGAAAGAAAAGTTTAAAGTAAATAAAGGTATAAGGTACATCTCCCACATTCTTAGCGTGCCTTCGTGGTGTAATGGTCAGCACACTGAGCCGGTATTTCAGAGGTCCGCGGTTCGATTCCCGGCGAAGGCGTTGCATATTTTTCAACTCTTCTGCTTCGTTAAACCTAATGTCTCTACAAAGGTAACAGTGATTCTTTTAAGTGAAAGAAATATTTCTTATCTTTAACAGGGGTTTCTTAAAAGACGACTTAATTATCGCGATAGCATCGAATATTTTAGAATTGCAAAATTTTAGGCTTTTTGAAACAGTAAAATTTAATTTTAAATAATAAAAATAAATTATAAATAAAAAACATGTAAACCTGAGTTGAAATCAAGGCCATAAAAGAAATGAGATACCTTTAAGTAGAGGAAGAATACGTCAAGAAGAATTCATTAAACAAATAATTTTAAAACTTAGCGTTATGCCTCTTTCTTTCGCTTATTTTATATAATTCTTTAAAGAACTATTTAATAGTTATAAAAATGAAATAGCTAAAGTTCGGCAACAAAATCTTTTTCACAGCCAAATATGAAAAATTTTATCGGAACCATCTTACTTTGCTTTTGATATCTGAAAAATACAAACTAGAAATTAATAACATCGCAAATTATTCTTAGATCTGTCTCTCCCCCCCCCCGAATCTTTTTT